>OLKM01001456.1:54288-116788 GCA_900291075.1 Melanogrammus aeglefinus
GTATAACCTGTCTAAAAGTCCAACAAGGTGTCTGTTGAGGCTAAGACGGCAACTACTTGTCTAACTAAAGGGACATTGGTGTTAATGATCACAAACCTTTTTCCGACTTGGGTAAGGCGCTGATGTTTGTTACGTATTAGCGTTGTTTATTCTGCATAAGGTCGGGAGGAAGTGGACAGTTGACTTAAAAGACTTAAAGAATGACAGGATGGATGTTTTCATGTTGATGACCCTCAAAGATACAATCATTTGCAGAGCAGGACACCGGTCCATTTGGGGTTGGATTAGGGTGCTACAACTGGTTTATCAAACTGCAGGTGAAATAACTCACATAATGTCAATATCATTGTATGAGATTAAACAACCAACAAAACCCAAACCGGCAATAAATTACTTTTTCCAATCCTTGGAAAAAGGATTGGAAAAAGTCCATTTGAATTGTTTGTGTCCTTTTGGTCGATTGAGGACATAACACGACTAACTTCAACTACTGTGTTTGTTTAAATTAACTGGAAAGTACAACATGTGTCATTTTACATAATTCTTGGTCAAAGGCTGTGGCATAGTAGGCCTAAAGTGGTTCAATTTCTCCAGTAAAAGGAGGGTTGGCAGGTGCTTTGCTCCCCGGTTATTTACAGCAATAACATTGTATATTATTGTGAATTAAACTGGTTTAGCTCTGGTGTCAGTGACCGTGTTATGAAGACAATGCTTTACAACAATGACGTTCTGTGACTGGTTCACCCCACCCTTTGGAGGCAACATAGAAAGATGTCAGTTCTTGGGATTTCACGTGCGGTTTCACACGATAATTTCACAATAATGGATGGATGGTAATTAATATAAACCTATGCTAATGTTGAGTTCAGTTTGCAATTGGTTTCTAAGTTTAGAGTTAACATTATGTAATATTAACATACGCGTGAACATACCTTGAGGATAGTCATACATAACAATGCAAATCTACTGAAAGACGCGTGAACGGGTTAAATTTGCAAATTATAATTTGGTTTTTGAACACACCATTTTAGTCCAACATCCTGTTTGAAACACTTCAAACCATTGCCTATGGCCTCAATTTACATAGTATCCAATGAAATACAATACTCACACTTTAGTATCAGGGTTCTTAGCTCCCATTCGTACGCCTTACTCTAAAATAATGGTTAGGGTCTTGACCTGCAAATCAATGTGGTTAAGGAAGTATTCAAAGCAATGTAAATAAATGGTCACATTTTTGGAAATGGCACTCTTATTGCATTTATTGTGTCAGAACAAATATAACACAAGGGACAGCCGCTTAAAATAAAATAAAAAACAAAAAGCCTTCCTCTTGATCTGAGCGTTTGTATATTTATGACTGATTGCCCACAGGACCTTTCATTGTCTACGTTGTAGTGACTCCAAAGGACATTTATTGAATTTAGAATATAGAGTCAGATAGACAGCAGCTCTCCAGCTTCACAATGAACACATGCGGGGTCCTGTGGATGCCGTTCTGTGTGTGATTCCGACAAGCTTTCTACTTGAAGGCCGTTCAAACCCTGGTCTGAAGGTCTCTGCGGCGGCGCAGGTTACCATAATTGTGCCCGGCGTGCAGGAATGCAGGTCCGGGGAGAGAGTGGAAACTCACGGGTTAGTGGTTACACTTGCTAACAGCAATCAATAAGGTGCTCACAAAGAGACATGTCAGGGGGCATACTGTACCACACACAGGAAGGGGACAACATGTGAGAGATACATGATCGTGGGGCGAGGCTTCTGCTAAACGGGAGCTCATTGAGGCCCAAGGGAGGCACACAAACAGGACTAGAGTTTGATCCTTTTGCATGAGTCCGACACAATACCATATATTATATTATATGATTATATTACATTATACCGTTTCGATGCTGAACCTGCTGTACTTTATACAAAAATATCAAAGTAAAGTGTTGAATGAAATATGTCTGAGGTTGTGCGTGGTAATCAGTTTGGGCCGTTGGCTCTGGACTGGAATGAGAGGACACAACAAAAAAAAGTGTCTGACCATTTAATGTTTCAGACAATCCCACTTAAGTACTTCAACTATAAATAAAGCGTGAGTGTTCCTGGATCTTCCCTTGGACAAAATGGCTGGACGTGATACATCCAAAAGAAGAACAGAAGTGAAGAGAAGTGATGGCTAACTCCTGCTCTCTACGTAAAGATGAGTGGCGTCCTGGGCTCTGATTGGCTGGGGGTATGAGTGATCCTGATGGTCAATGATCCACCGTCCGTCCGGTTTTCCTTTTGCGCCCTTTCCCTAAACTAGTGAAGCGGGGTGAGGACCGGACACAGAGCGCGATGCTGCTGCCGGGCAGAACCTTAGGGAGAGTGGTTGCTCCTGGCAACGACTGGACCAGCCTGGGCCGGTTCTGGGCCATTTCTGCCCTGGGGGGGGTTCTTCTTTGAGCCCGGAAGAATGTCAGGGGAAGGCGGTTGAGGCGCTGGGGGTAACTTGAAAACTTGGACGCAGTCCCTGCTTTCTTGGTTGAATGGCTGTGCACCAATGACACTCCCTCCCTCCTCCTCCTCCTCCTCTCTCTCTTACATTCTGTCCTTGATCTACCACTCTGACACATACTTTAGAAAAAAAGAATAATTCCTCAATGTTACGAGCGTTGAATGCAACAGATTAAATGGGGTTCAGAAGGGATATGACAAAGACTGGCACGCATTTTGTCACATGCCAAGACGCACATAAAAACGTGTGAGGTAGAGTGACAGTGACATGGACATACTGGAGTTGAGTATTTGATCACAGGGGAACAGGAGTGCAGGGTCAGGGGGAAACACTACTTGTGTTTATGATATAGAGGTTAAGGAAATCAAATTAAGGCTGCCACACACACACACACACACACACACACACACACACACACACACACACACACACACACACACACACACACACACACACACACACACACACACACACACACACACACACACACACCCCTACACACACACACACACTCACGCACGCACGCACGCACGCACGCACGCACGCACGCACGCACGCACGCACGCACGCACCTACGCACGCACGCACAACACACACACCACACACGCACGACACGCACACACGCACACACACACGCACGCACGCACACACACACCAACACACACACACACACACACACACACACACACACACACACACACACAACCAAAAGGAGAACCCAGGATAAGAAAGGGTCCTTCAGTGATTACAGCATTCATTCTATAGGTTTGGCCGGTAGAATGCGGTACATTGGCTGCCCAAATACTGGGCCAAGGGAAACCTGTCACCACCACACACAATGCATTACAAATACATATATTATCTTAGATTTATTGCACACTGAATTATATATTTCATTTTTTTATCTTAGTATTAATGGGACAAACTATAAAGAGGTAAAATCAATTGGACCATGGACGAGTTGCTGTCCAGTGGATCGTTCCATTGGCTGTTGCGCTCCTCTACTTAGTACTCATGTCAATATGGAGAGCCACACTCAGCGCCTGAGGACACTTCATTGATATTTCACAGGTTTAGACAGTAACAAGCTAGACTCACCAATTAACCAGGCTTGCCTTCCATCCTGGGCACGTACAGTGTGTGTGGGCACGTACAGTGTGTGTGTGTGTGTGTGTGTGTGTGTGTGTGTGTGTGTGTGTGTGTGTGTGTGTGTGTGTGTGTGTGTGTGTGTGTGTGTGTGTGTGTGTGTGTGTGTGTGTGTGTGTGTGTGTGTGCGTGTGTGTGTGTGTGTCGGAGAGAGGGTGGGTGAACAGTTACCTCCCGCAGTCAGCACATGGTTCAGCCATTAATAAAAACACACATCATCGCCACATCATGGAGAGATGGAAAAAATAACAACTGAGAGAGGACAACACGGCAGCGTTTGTTTTAGGAACAGCTAAGAGTGCAGCGGGGGGTGCGTAATGGACGGGGGGGGTGTCCTGCGTGATCATATCTGCCGCAGTAACTGAAGATTAATCCAATCAAGGGTGTGTAGCCTGATACTCTTCGTTGTGTGTGTACAGAGCCTCACACCAAATGGCATGCTAGAAATGTCTGGTGTTAACGGGAGCGACGGAGACTTCCATCGTGATCCTGTAGAGAAGCGGTCCACGCACGGGGGGCCGAACACAGGGAGTCACGTTGACCTTTAAGAGCAGGCAGTACAGCACATGCTGTGGCCTTTGAGCCTCAACACTCGCTTCAGTCGTACAGCAGGTCATACCATTAGGGTCGTAGGTCACAGGTTGGAAGAGCAGCCTATTGTGGGACGTAGAGAGAACAACACACGGCAAGTAAATGGTAACTGGACTGAATTTGTGAGAGAGCTTTTCTAACCGGTGGCCACTCAAAGCACTTTAAAATGATGCCTCGCATTCACGCAAGGATGCAGTCACACGCCGACGGCGGAGTCAACCACGCAGGGCAACAGCCAGCTCGTCAGTACACCACAGCACACGACTGAGGAATGGAAGCTGGTTTGGGGTGCCGTGATTTGGTTAGAGTATCGGACACACACACATGTGGAAAGAGGCCGTACCTGGCTTAACCAAGGTGTAAACGCAAGGCAGTGGACATAAACCCAACGCCAGTTACTTGATGAAACAGTGGTTCATTTTTTTATACATATTTTGTTTAAACAAGCAAATTTGATAGGCTACTACCGCAAAACAAGTGCTGAATACCACCTTTGAATCGTTTCTGGTCCAGAAAAGTCCTCTTCAAAAAGATACTGTTCAAATACACCTTTTAGATTACAGCACACGATGGCTGGAAATAAATGAGCCAACCCTGAGATTCCTCATGTGGACTCTGCAGGGATAGGAACGGTGAGGCACTCTGGATGTGAATGGAAGAATCAATACTGTGGGAAACAGACCAGACCTGAAAATAGCAGTGAGCACATTTGGACCAAGATTCAGAGAAAGTGAGCCACAAACTACTCATTTCCAAAACATTTGCTATAGCCTTTCAAAATGTTTTATTTTTTAAAAAGTATTTTTGCCAAAATCCACCGTTTACAAACAATAATGTCTTTATGTTTTGAAGAAAAAATATCAATATACAAGGATTTTTCTGTTGCACAAATAATCACATCAGTGAAACATGCTAGTAAGCTAAATTATCCATCATGAAGTTGAAATTAAGATTCAGCTGCTCCATTAAAACTCCATTTTTTATTATATTCATCTATTGATCGTCCTCTGTGTCTCTCCAAGTTATCAATCAGTGTAACGATATTGCTGTATCACAATGTTTGATGAAAGTGAATCTGGGTTGGTTGCACTCCACACATTTTCCAGAGGATCAAGACATTAAACGTGTTTTGTGTTTTGTGTTTCAATACAGTATTCTTATAGCATCTATGATACGTAGGCCTACAAGAAAAACCTAAATTCATCAGTGTATGTATTTCTCCCTACCACCCTCCACCCAGGACCCCCGGCCCCAGGTCGTCGTGCCTTATTGCTCTTCTAGTGGTTGGGAGGCATCCCCACGTGTGGAAACACCACGCAGCCCACATACACAGGGTACAGGGGAGGTGTTCAAAACCCAACCTGCCTCACCTGAACGCACCCAACTCAAACCTGTAGAACGTCGGAAAACGATGAGACACACCTTGCAATTAAATCAAGCCAGCTTGTTGCATCCTTTTGTGTTTATAATAAAATAAACAGCCTTCGTTCGCCATCAGCATTGACCCCCACCTTGGTCCTTTGGCGCATAATGTACAGCACGGCACACAACCGGATTGCCAAGGTGTCTACTTAAATCACGAGAGGATTCATAATGGCTACTAGATATGATCCTGGCTATGGCCTTAAAGAGGATACTAGTTACAGGCGAGACCACAGAAGTGGCACCTCTAATGGGGTACCTCTTAGTATTGTTAATAGAACAATAGTATATAAATAGTCATTTATATATAGGCCTACTGCATACTGGGTAGGTCACAAGTTACTTTATATTATATTTAACAGTAACAAGTCACGGCTCTATTCTATGAAACGGTAACAAGTTGCAGTCCTGTTCTAGAAAGCGAACATTAACAGCGTGGTGGGTTGGGTTGGTTCCCTTGACTGCCAATCCTTAGGTATTTGGTGACACTTAGTGGTTAGAAGGGATAATACAAGTCTTACAATTATTCCCGAACATGACATTTTCTCAGGAATGTATAGGAATCAAATTTCAGCCCAGAACACGAAATACAAATCCCTTGCATGTGCGCAAGTGCCTTCCCCTCATAGCCTCGAGTCGGACACTCACAGTGCTTGGCTTAGCATTTTTCATTTGCATCAAAAGTGTTCACTTTCACGATACAATGTGAAACAACCAACAAGATAACAACAATGAGGCAAGAACCCAATGAGGACTAAGGAGAATCAGCTAAGAAGAGAACATGATTTTGAACGGTAATCATTAAAACAATATACAATGTTATACTGTAGGCCTACATTTGAGTAACTTCCATTGAATTTCAATAGGCTACAATACTGAATCAATGAATTGAGATTGTCATCTGGCAATGTGTAGAATTAGTACACAATGTCATTTGTTTTATAAAGCTGAAAATAAAAAAGGTATATTGCTGTAGAGTTGATGTGAACATCAACAAAGAACAGGTTACACTATAGAAACACATTTTGCTGTGAGTAAGCAGTCCAACCCTTAGATTTGCTTGATGAAAAAATCTGATGTATAAAACATAGAGAATTGTTGAACAACAACACATCGATGAGGCCCCATGTGTTGACATTTCAAAAGAGTAGCCGTTCAGGGAACCACAGCCAGAGGGTGCTATTCTCTATCGTGCAAATGTACACTTAAGTGTGCTCTTGTGTTCTTAAAACTCTAAAAAATTGTATTTGTGTTAAAATGCCATGCTCTTGCGATGTGCTGCTCCACAAAACACTCCAACTCCCGGGAGGGTCTTGAAGCTGCCAGCATCAACACACACTAAAGTAGGAGTCTTCCTCTAGAGCCTCTACAGCCGAAAATGCTTCAGCAAATAAAACGAAATAACCTTATTGTCATTCAAACCTTATTAGTGCACGTTGTTGCGTGTAGAGGCTAGCAGAGCGTACAATGTAACACAATACATAGTTCTTAAAAAAAAGAGCCAGCTACTCAATCAGTGTGTGTGTGTGTGTGTGTGTGTGTGTGTGTGTGTGTGTGTGTGTGTGTGTGTGTGTGTGTGTGTGTGTGTGTGTGTGTGTGTGTGTGTGTGTGTGTGTGTGTGTGTGTGTGTGTGTGTGTGTGTGTGTGTCTGAGTTTACGCGTGTGTATGTATTTGCGCGTCTTCTCTTAATGTAATTGTCCTCCAGCTCCACCAGGGGGCAGTATTGTCCTTGACCATGGACCTACTAGGTAAAACACCATCCTCCAATCCTTCTGTAACCATCGCTCCTCCATCGCAAGAGTGTAGGATTCAGGAGCTCGAGCTATAGGGTGCAAGCAATTAACCCTCTCTAACACCTAGTCACCGCTAACCTTCGACCTAAACATTTCCTGTAACTTGATATACTTAGGTATATAGTAAACCATCTACCTTATCAATACCTAAAGTAAATCCACCCTAATGCATTGTGGGTAATATGCATCACAAAAGCCCATGGAATGGCTCTGGGAGTGAGGAAGGAAAGACAGAACACAGTTGTACTTAGGGGACTACAGGTACTCTTCCTCTTTCACATAGAGGATCTCATGAGCATTGCTGGGAACCTATGGAGACAAAGAGAAGCAATAAGGCTGGATATAATACATAATACACAACCTACATAAAATACAGACATATATATACAGATATATAACCTTTCTCAAAGAGGTGTCATTGAAGGAGAAACCAATGTTTCTCATGTGGATGCTTTTACGAACCAGGACACATTGTTCTGTATTTTCTTTACTGTTTTATGTTTCCTGGTACATATAAAGACCCATAACTAGTGCTATGCACAACATATGTGTCCTCTGATCATGGCTCTATGAAAAGGGTATATGATAGGTGTTTAACCCCTGTTTGCAATCACCGGGGTGATAATTCCAGACCGAACATTGCAGCTTTTGCGAGCCTATTGCATTGATTGCACTATAGAGATATTCTACATCAGGGGTCATCAGTATCACTATTTATCTGGAAACCCCCATCCTCCCCAACACTAGAGTAAAACACCAAAATCAATGTTTTATAAATGATATTAGCCTGTAATTATCTGAAACCTATCAAATATGTGGAAGCTAAAATTTCCCAATAAGGGTACATCCATTCATTAAAATGTGTTAACGCCGAAATAATAATGAATAAACTGTTAATTAACAGTTCAGTAATGGCCTAATAATAGTGTTTATATAGTGCACAACTAATGTAAATTCATGTTTAATCATTATACCCTTTTGGTTCGGTATTACAAGCGGTAATATTGAAAACTGTCCCACTTTCATGGTCGATATTGAATCAATATTAGACATTGATATTGTGTGTGAGGAAGGGCAAAACGACTGCCTCGGGCCACGACTGCATCTTCAACTGTGTACTGTGTGTCGGCCCTGGGGCTGGATGGAAACGTAAAGATGCTATAATCATTTACAATGCCACATAAACAAATAAACGGATCAAAAAGATCCCACGCTCTATACGTTTACTGGTGTTGTAGACACTGATCCCTGTGTCCAGTAGGGAACAATGTTCCCTGTGTCCAGTACTGAACACTGATCCCTGTGTTTAGCACAGAGTATGGCTCACCTGGTTGACTCCTCCCACCACCAGGAGGCGGTCTCTGATGACCAGGGAGGAGGCGGAGCAGCGGGGGACAGACATGGGAGCCAGTCGCTCCCATTTCTTCTTCTGGGGGTGGAACGCCTCCACTGTGCCCAATGCCGATGGCTCATGACCTGCCCCCCCCCCCCCAAAGTACAGGTACAAATACAAAACAGACACACAAAAACACAGACACAGCAGAAACTGAAAAGTGGTCCTTTTTCTGGGTTTCCCAAACTGTTCCGACCTGCAAACCGGCCCTTTGTGAAAAAGGATATAACCTAAACCGAGGATCATCCACTCATGAATGGTGCTGAGACCTGACCACCCCAAAGGATACAAACCGACGGCAATAATGAGATTTCTCTTGCCGCTTGTTCAATCTAAAGTGTTGAAATAGCTAGACCCTCCACACACTTCAAGTGTTTTGAACTGCAGGCCCTCCTCGATGGCGGTAGAAGTTCTAATCTTAACACAGACTCAACCGTTCCAACCAGGGCCAAAGGGGGACGGTCATCACCTTACCCAGCCCCCCCGCCACGACCATCCTGCCGCGCAGAAACGCCGCTGCGAAGTCTGCCCTCTTCGTCTTCATCGGCAAGGTGTCCTCCGACTTGAGCCACGCACCTACAGGAAGAACGCAGGTGAATAACAGTGAGGGCTCTTTGTTTATGCGTTTGCTTCAGTCCATTTGTATGCAAGTTACGGCCATGTCTCCGGTGTCAAGAGACCGCTCAGACACTGGGCACTGGTTGTACCACTAGTCGGACAGGATGCCAATGAACTTTTAGCCCGTTCTTTTTAGTATCTTTATTTTAACCTTTGCCAGACCCCAGAGGTGGTTGGTTATTAATCACACACACACACGCACGCACGCACGCACGCACGCACGCACGCACGCACGCACGCACGCACGCACGCACGCACGCACGCACGCACGCACGCACGCACACACACACACACACACACACACACACAAACCCTAACACAAATACACACACATACGTACACACACAGGCGTGTTACACATGTGACAAGCCAAGCACTATGAGACGGCACAAGCCAAGCACTATAAGATGGACACTCATAGTGCTTGGCTTATTGGTTCATTTTCTTTTGTACCAAAACACATTAAGATGCATTTACAAAACTGCAGCGTGGCCAAAATGAGCTGGGGGTGAGGAGAATAATCAACGAGGGAGAGAGAGAGAGAGAGAGAGAGAGAGAGAGAGAGAGAGAGAGAGAGAGAGAGGAGAGAGAGAGAGAGAGAGAGAGAGAGGAGAGAGAGAGAGAGAGAGAGAGAGAGAGAGAGAGAGAGAGACTGGAAAGGGAGAAAGGGAGACTTTTTCAAAATGCTGAGGCTGCTTTCAAGCCATTTTTGGTTTATTTATTTATTAAAATTAATTTAATAGCATTGTGCTTGCCGGGGCTTGTTTGTCTAAAGGAAAAAATAAATGAGTGCAGGTCTAGGCAAATCGTGAATGAGTAGGAGGAAAGGTAACTTGGTAAAGAAGAGAAAAACATGGAAGGAGATGAGGAGGGAGGGGGGGGGGAGATATGGCGAGATTAATTATTATAAAAAAAGAGAGCTGAGAAGGACAATTAAAAAAAGAAATGGAGAGTACCAGTGCAATGAGAAGAGGGGGCGAGACAGGGCTCGATGCAGGGAACATGTTCAATGAGGACAGACAGACAGACAGACAGACAGACAGACAGACAGACAGACAGACAGACAGACAGACAGACAGACAGACAGACAGACAGACAGACAGACAGACAGACAGACAGACAGACAGACAGACAGACAGACAGACAGACCGACAGACAATGGATCCATACACCATGAAACATAGTCCCATCTGTTGGTGTCGTGTTGAATAACTACTTCACTATAGATAACTAAATAAAAAGAGTCCAGTAGCTACGTGTATACAGTTTCTCGGTCAGATGCGTGTTTCATTCTGTCGTACCGGCGCTGTTTTTGAAGTATTTATTTAAAGGAGAAAAGCTCCAGTTTTGATTTCATATCCTTGAGTGCCTTCTCCTATTCCACTGTATGTGCTCCTGTGAGAAACGTTCACTGTTATCCAGGTTCTCCATGGGTTTTCTGAACACTTAAAGGGCCTTTTCCCTTTGCTGTTATATGCCCCATTGTATACATGTTTTACGTCTGCAAAGATGGAAAAATCAAAGTCCAAGCACAGGGGGAGTATTCGCACCCACCGAGAACGCCCCTCAGTAAGTGCCTGAAGCATGTCGACGCTCAAACTTTACTTCCGTAATATTGTGACGTCAGACTGCAGTGGTGGTGGCGCAGTGGCGGTGCTGAAGTGCAGAAGTCCCGCCTCCCGGCTACCCGCAATGTTTACCACTTCTCAGGGGTGTGAATTTGCCGACGCATGCGCAGAAATTTCAGCAAACAATAGCAACAGACTGGGCCGTGCTGACCAATCACAGCAGACTGGGCTATTCGGGAGGGGGGCCTTAAAGTAATATGTATTAGACCGATTTTGAAAGACGCTGAAATTGGTTTTGCAAAGGTGAACAGTGTGAAAATAATAAGGGGTATTTTTAACATACAGGCTTGAAACCATTTTTTAGAAGTAACCCCCAAATGCAAATATCAACCCTAAAAAGTTCAAAACAGGGAGGGAAATTGCTTAAAAACATCCCTGAGCGACCGTGAACAGACACCAATCAATTGGGCTGTAGCACTTCTGTTTGCCTCTGACAATCTAATTTTGATTTTGATAAAGGTCAATAGGCAATATTGATTATTGAGCAGTGAGATGAATGCACCATATAGCGTTACTGCGGCTAGTATAGCAACATTTTCTGGTAGCCATTTCTATTGAGTATGGCTTTGCCATGCAAGCCATATTCACTAGAAGAATCTTTGGTGTTTATGCCTTCTTGTCTGAATGTGTGTGTGTGTGTGTGTGTGTGTGTGTGTGTGTGTGTGTGTGTGTGTGTGTGTGTGTGTGTGTCTGTGTGTGTGTGTGCGTGCATGCGTGCGTGCGTGCGTGTGTGAGGTCTAAACAAAAATGTGTGAGATGCATTGGAGAGGGTGGATAATAATAAAGCAATCTGTTTCTGGATCTTCTGTAATTTATCCGGCTCGCTTGCTCTCAAAGTCTCGCTCGCTCTCACAGTCTCGCTCGCCCGCTCATCTCTCATCTCATCTCTTCCAAGAATTTGATTAGAGAGGGGAGGAATGAGAAGGAGCGGGGGGGGGGGCGATGCGGGCGCAGCGTGTGCGTGCCTGCTCGTAGTGTGTGTGTGTGTGTGTGTGTGTGTGTGTGTGTGTGTGTGTGTGTGTGTGTGTGTGTGTGTGTGTGTGTGGTTGAACACCGGCATTGGGGGATGTTAATCTGAATGTGACGAAAGCATAAATGAGTACTTAGCTGTGTGTGTTTGTGTGTGTGTGTGCCGTGCTAGGTGTGAGGCTCTTTTGATTGGTTCTTCAATTGTCTTAACACACACACACTTACTCAAACATGCTGACACACACACGCAATTACACACACACACACACACACACACACACACACACACACACACACACACACACAACACACACACACACACACACACACACACACACACACACACACACACACACACACACACACACACACACACACACACACACACACACACACACACACACACACACACACACACACACACACACACACACACACACACACACACCTCCAACTTGTACGTTGACATTCATATCTCCGTCGCGCCTCTTATTTGTGTTTCATTCGGCAGACTCCATATCCCGACCAATCTCAGACCGTCTAAAATGAATTATCGATTCTCTCTTTTAACATTTGTCTCCATTTGTTCACCGGCTGCTTTCCCAGTGTCCTCTGAAGGGGGACACAGGTCAAATCCTTTACCAAGGATAAGGGCACAAAGAACCATGTGTATAATATCACCTCATTGACAGAGATGGTGCTTCCGCTACTAGAAAAATGGCATCACTGTCAAGGTTACCTCAAAAGCTAGGCACGAGTTAATGTTCCTTTTTCTAGTGGTGTCATTCAACACTGAGTACTGGACTGTCCTATATTGTTGCTCTTTGTTCATTGTGTCGCGTTCTTCTTTTTCCTTGGATTTATTAGCAGGCTGTAGTACTGTGTCGGGCTGCTATGAGGTCATGATGCTAACGTAGCTGCCGCGGCTATCGGCATCCGGATTTAACCCTGTCCTACCATAAGGGTACTGGAGGCGCGGAGCGAGACGTAACTGAGCTGGGACAAACCGCACCTTTACTACTGGGCCGAGGCACCCTGGGCCGAAGCGCACCCGCCGGTGGAAACACGGTATTACATTTGCAGCGTTGGGTCATTATGCAGAACTTTTAGTGCGGTTCAAGAAGCATTCGATCAATAGTCGAGCCACTATGGAGTTGACTCGCTGCACGGCCCGAGGTGAGTGGAGGGATGCAGAGGACCAGACGATGACCAGGAAGGCAAAACCTTCCTTATATCATAAGAATTGGAATTTCACCATAGATAACGTTTTCCACTGCTCAGCTTTAAGGCCCATTCACACCCTACGGTAAATACGGATAGGAACCCTTTCGTTGGGTCCCGGAGGTCGTTTCGTCCGTCAGTGGGTCCGTCGCTCTGAGTTTACGAATCTTAAGGAGTGCTCTGGGAGAAACTGAACAACACCAACAGAAATCGAGGCGACAGTATAGAGTCAGAAGTCCATTCACATAAATAGAGAGTAGTATAATATGTGATATGTATATATATTGTAGCCTATATTGTATTTAACATTTCATACTTATATTATACTATATACCTGACCTTTCTTTTTTTTTTATTGTTCACCTGCTTTGGCAATGAGGTGTAACTGGTCATTTAAAAATGGCGCAACATTTTGGTTGGTGAAGGGTGTCACATACCACCGCCGCGTAAGCCTACACTTTCTGAGCATTTTTTTTGCCAATTTCGGATGAAACAAAAAAAAATCATCTCCTCTAAAGATGCCATGCTTGCGTTTTGTCGATGCCGGTAATTTGCGACACGACAGTCACTGCCCTCTACAGGATGTATTGCGTAACATCCAGGCTGAAACCGGACAGAGGTATGAAGGGTAGTCCCGGAGACAACGTCTGGTACGGACGGACGAATTTTGTCCAGATCCGGAGGTATGAATCGGCCTTTGAAAGGAACCCCTAAAAGATCTACAAAGAATATGTTTAAATCACCAAAAATACAACCATGCTGCTTCTTACCACCGTGTGTTGATGTGACTCCCCCCCCACCCACCAACCCCAACACCTCCCCACTGTGCCGTCACCACCCACCCCCCCATCCCCTCACCGTGGCTGGTGTCAAAGATGTTGACGTTCTTGGTGAACTTGGAGCTCTGGTGGCCGCCGCCCTGCCGCAGCCCCCCCAGCAGACACAGCCGGCCGGCGCCGTCCCACAGCACGCCACAGTACGAGCGCTTGCAAGGCATGGTGGGTAACGTAGTCCAGGAGCGCGTCTCCGTGTCGTAGACCTCAAAGGCCTTGATGGGACGCTTGCATTGACGGCCGCCTGAGGATGGGGGAGGAGACCCAGGAGAAGGAGAGATCAACTCAATTAAATTGACTTTTTTTTGTCCCACAAGCAATCCAGTCGCAGTCACCGCGACACGCTGGAACAGACAAGGGATAAGAGCCTACAGGAATCCTTTATGGGCTGAACAACATGTGTGGGTTAAGACATCCTGGGGTGAAATATACTAACAACAAAAATGTTTATAATAAGAGTAAAACACAAGATCCAAATAAACAAACATTGGAATATTGAGCAAAGACTGTGTTGACACAGTTTTAAAAGATAATATGCAAAACCGACAACCATCACCTGGGGCATAAATATAGAGGGAATAATAATGGATTGTGTGTGTGTGTGTGTGTGTGTGTGTGTGTGTGTGTGTGTGTGTGTGTGTGTGTGTGTGTGTGTGTGTGTGTGTGTGTGTGTGTGTGTGTGTGTGTGTGTGTGTGTGTGTGTGTGTGTGTGTGTGTGTGCGTGTGTTTGTGTGGAACTTTGAGCCATAAACTAAAAATGAGCTGTGTGAGAGATGGTGGATGATTATAACAATAAAACTTTCTTGTTTAATGGATGTTGGAACACACTCACACGCACACACACACACACACACTAGAATTTAGATTCTCTGCCCGAGCCCGAGCCCGAGCCTGACCTGACCTGGCACGCCCACCCGACCCGCGGGCCGATGTTTCCCACCACTATCCTCGGGCCAGGTCGGGCCGGGCCTTTGAGCGAGCGTTTGTGTGTTTTTTTTATTGGCCTAATATGAAGAGAAATCAATGCCATAAACAGAAATATTATAGGCCTATATATATTTAACAGAGTAGGCCTAAGTAACAAATGTGTACAAAGTTACACAAAGTAGGAAAAAAAAAAACGGCACACATATTGCAGCCCACGTGTCTCCTCCACTCGCAGCCATCACATGTATTAAAAAATTTTTTGGGTAGAAATCAGGATCGGGCTCATGATTCAAGTTAATCTGTCGGGCTGGGCCGGGCTCGGAAAGAACGTGCACGGGCTCGGGTCAGGCTTGATTTTCTGGGCTCTAGCACACACACACACACACACGCACACGCACACGCACACGCACACACACACACACACACACACACACACACACACACACACACACACACACACACACACACACACACACACACACACACACACACACACACACACACACACACACACACACACACACACACACACACACACACACACACACACACACACACACACACACACACACACACACACACACACACACACACACACACACACACACACACACACACACACACACACACACAGTCCTCACCGGCCACATAGAGCTTGTTGGCCAGCAGGTGTATGTTGGCGTCGTAGCGGGGAGTGGCCATGGGGGGCAGCTGGGCCCACACGTCCTTCCTGAGGTCGTACTGCTGTAGGATGGCCCTAGGGAGGAGATCCCCCCCCATCCCCCCGATGGCCAGGGCCCGCCCGTCTGGAGAGACACACACACACACACCACACACACACACACACACACACACACACACACCACAACACACACACACACACACAGAGACACACACACACACACACACACACACACACACACACACACACACACACACACACACACACACACACACACACACACACACACACACACACACACACACACAGACCGGCAGCCAGGCAGACAGAGAGACAGACAGACGGAAAGGCAAGCAGACAGACACACAGGCAGACAGACAAACACACACACAGACAGACACACAGACAGGCAGACAGAAGGACGCAGAGACAGACAGACACATAGACAGACAGAGAGTTAGAGTGAGAGGAAAAGCCTGTTCAATGGTAGTCTTGTGAGAACATCCAGATACTCAAGCTTGTGTTTTGCAATGAATATCATTCTGTCCTTGACTGGGCAGCAATTGATTTCCACATGTGTGCTTCAGCTGATCAGATGAAATCACTGAGTGACCTCCTAGCTCTCCTCGCCCTGAAGCAGAACCATGTTCTCAATCGGACCCTACTGAGGTCCTTTCTGTGTTTTGGTAGTAATGGAATATCAAAGTGGTATGGTCGGTGTAGGAGGCAGTTTCTTGTGCATATATTATTGTGGGATGATGTGTTTGCATGTGTCCTGTACGTTGTACATCCTTGCCCTGAATGTACACACTTGTTGTATGTTGTACGTCCTTGCACTTAAAAATAGTACTTAGCATTGTGTAGCATCTTATCCATAGCTATCTTTGTTAAATACGGGAAATGGGTTAAAATAGCGATTGTTAGTGCTTGAAACTTGGTTCCATGAACAACCTTACTCTTACGACAGCGATATATTGTTTCTCCTCCTCACAAATGTATCCTCGCTTTGGATAAAAGCGTCTGCTAACTGCCATAAGTGTAAACGTCCTACATGTAAAGAAGTTATGGCAATCCATGCTGCCGGTGTGGAGGCCGTGGAGGCGTGGCAGTAGCAAAACAACTTTGGACATTGGATGTATTCTGAACCTGCGCCAACATTCATTATGTAAGGGATAATGTATAGTTCGGAGGTTGTTATGGAGAAATAAACCCCGACAGGTTGTATGGAACCCCGACGCGAAGCCATAACAACCGACTAACTATACATTATCCCGCTTATATGAGGGGCCGCCTGGGACAGAATTCATACTTGGTCTTACACACACTATTATACTCTCTCACATACACTATTATACTCTCTCACATACACTTATATACTCTCTCACATACACTAATATACTCTCTCACATACACTATTATACTCTCTCACATACACTTACATACTCTCTCACATACACTAATATACTCTCTCACATACACCACTATACTCTCTCACTACTATTCTCTCTCACATACACTACTATTCTCTCTCACATACACTACTAAACTCTCTCACATACACGACTATACACTCTCATACTTACATGTAAAATGACTTTAATAGTTTGAATGAAACGGAAGTGAGTTTGAATGAAACGGAAGTGAGTTTGAATGAAACGGAAGTGAGTTTGAAGGAAACGGAAGTGAGTTTGAAGGAAACGGAAGTGAGTTTGAAGGAAACGGAAGTGAGTTTGAATGAAACGGAAGTGAGTTAGAATGAAACGGAAGTGAGTTTGAAGGAAACGGAAGTGAGTTTGAATGAAACGGATGTGAGTTTGATTCCTCGGTTCCTGATGGGGTGGGCCACCTGTCAATCTCACTTCCGTTTCATTCAAACTCTCTTACACATACTACTATACTCTCTTACATACACTATTATACTCTCTTACATACACTATTATACTCTCTTACATACACTACTATACTCTCTTACATACACTACTATACTCTCTTACATACACTACTATACTCTCTTACATACACTACTATACTCTCTTACATACACTACTATACTCTCTTATACTTACATGTAAAAGGAGTTTAATAGTGTGTGTGTATGAGTATAATAGTGTATATGCGAGATTATAATAGTGTGTGTAAGACCAAGTATGAATTCTGTCCCAGGCGGCCCCTCATACGCTTATTACACGGCTTTACGAGTGAAATAAATAATAAACAATAGATAATAACCCACAATGATTCAGCAGCGACAAGGATTCGTCGGTAAAGTTTTTATTTAGTAGCATATTTATATTGAATTGGGCGTTGTTGTCCTGTGATATGGGACGTGTACGTGACAAGGATTGATCGGTAAAGTTTCTATTTACATGACGCTGTCCCTAGCAACGGTCTGTTATACATGACGACGGTCCGTTATACAGAAATAACAGACCGCAGAACGCAACGCTGGACCAATCAGAGAGCAGCATTCAATAGAGCCGTGTAATAATTTGTAATAATAACGAATAACCTGGTAGATTTCTATTCATTTCAACAGATATTAACTTGAGCAAGAAGTATGTTTTCCCTGGATCTTTTACACGGACCAGGCTGTAGACCTTGGGTATACCTGTTTTTACAAGCAAGAAGCATCTGAAGAGCTCCCCGGTCAGCCCAGTAACGAAAGAAAGGAGCAAAGGACCTTTGAACAGGACAGTCAGTACGAGAGCAGAACACTGCCTTTTCACTTGTTTCGGAGGTTCTGCTTAATGTTTAAATCCGACAGTCAAGCAGACATCTTTGGCACTGCGGCGTGACGATGACATGACAGTTGTGGATATGCAAAATTGTGAAACACTGTCAATTGTTTGGAAACGGTGGAACAAAGGTAGTGATTGGAGAGTACTTCGTTTTCAAACTCTGACGCTGTCAAACTGTATGCTCATCGCTGCAGTTGCTAGGCATTCCGCTTGCTGCAAACATGCTCACACACACACACACACACACACACACACACACACACACACACACACACACACACACACACACACACACACACACACACACACACACACACACACACCGACTTTAAGTTCTATAACTGCCTGAGGGAGATAGCAAGCCTCATCTTCCACACAGTCAGCCACGTACAGAGCAGCATGTGGGTGAGTGTGTGTGTGTGCAGTTTCTGTGTGTGTGTCTTTGTGTCTGTGTGCGGCGATGTGTGATTGCGTGAGTTTCTGTGTGTGCACGTCTGTATGCATGGACGTGTGATTGCGTGAGTTTGTGTGTGTGTGAGAATGTGGAAACTCCCACCTGCCACGGGGCTAAAGGGCAACACAGGCTGTCTGCAATCAAGCAATCAACCAAGCAGCACTGAAGAGTTAAACCACAGAGTGAGAGTTGGGGGTTCAACGCTGGCCGGCGTCGTTCAGGCACTAGCAAAGAGGTAGCATGCCAAAAAACTTTGGCAATCAAGAGGAAAGTAAACGCTTCTGAAAGCGTCGGTGAAGAACAGAACCATAAGTAAATTGCATTTATACAGTGCTTTTCTAACCGGCAGCCACTCAAAGCGCAAGCACACGTTCAACCATTCATGCACACTTTCACACACACCAATGGAAGAGTCAACCATGCAAGGCAACAGCCAGCTCGTCAGGAGCAGTCAGGGGGGAGGAGGCGTCTTGCTCACTCCTCTCCACCTCGACATACCTCGGAGCCGAGGATCGAACCAGCAACCTCCCGGTTCCCAGCCAACCCCCCTCTACCTCCTGTGCCACATGCCTCCCTCATGTCGGCTCTCAGTCTTTGAGTACCAAACCCTGTGAGCTGGAGTATTGTCCACATCCTATTCAACCTCACCATGTTCCTCCTCAACCGCATTTTGTACCTTAAGCCCAAGCGGCCGCTACACACACCTTTCACGGTGATGGCTGCTACACACACCTTTCACGGTGATGGCTGCTACACACACCTTTCACAGTGATGGCTGCTTCACACACCTTTCACAGTGATGGCTGCTACACACACCTTTCACAGTGATGGCCGCCACACACACCTTTCACAGTGATGGCCGCCACACACACCTTTCACAGTGATGGCCGCCACACACACACCTTTCACAGTGATGGCGTGAATGGCTGCAGTGACACACCACCTTTCACACAGTTGATGGCCGCCCACACACACCTTTCATTCCACACAGTCCTGATGGCCGCCAACACACACCTTTCACAGTGATGGCCGTCCACACACACCTTTCATCAGTGATGGCCGCCACACACAACCTTTCACAGTGATGGCCGTACCACACACCTTTCACAGTGATGGCCGCCACACACACCTTTCACAGTGATGGCCGTCACACACACCTTTCACAGTGATGGCTGCCACACACACCTTTCACAGTGATGGCCGCCACACACACCTTTCACAGTGATGGCCACGCCCATCAGAGCCTCACGCAGGGAGGTCCTCTTCCTCCACCTGCCCTCCTCTGTGTTGTACACTTCCACCGCCTTCACGGGGCTCTGGTCCTCCCCCACGCCCCCCACCACCAGGAGCTGCTTCCCCAGGACGGCCACGGCGGCCCCGGCCCGAGGGGTTGGCATGGCGTCCAGGCTGATCCATCGGTCGCCCTGCACAGAGAAAGGAAGCCAACCAGAGAGAGAGAATTTAAACCTGCAATGTGTACTCAGACCAACCCGGTATCACGAGATCTCGTGCTCATGCGCACGAAACGCGTTAATCTATTGAATCGTGTCCCAGAGTACGATTGTTCGACTTATTTCGTGAAACCCATCACGAAATGTTAACCAATGCATTCTGAATGCGCATCCTTCACTACTATATTCTTGGTCATAACTATCAAACCAAACATCCTTCACATTCGCCGAGCGACGATTATGAAAGTAAAATGCACATTTCTCGCTAAAAATGTTAACATAAACACTTTTAATGGCGTAACTATGCTAAAATATCATATTTTCCACCCAGAATAAAAAGTATGTCCGCCATTTTCACAGAAAAATATCCTAAAAACTATCCAATAGGAAAGATGCTCGTCTATAGACGCTTTTAATGCATTTAATGGCGGGTTACGCCATTAAAAGTGTTTATGTAAACATTTTTAGCGAGAAATGTGCATTTTACTTTCATAATCGTCGCTCGGCGAATGTGAAGGATGTTTGGTTTGATAGTTATGACCAAGAATATAGTTGTGAAGGATGTGCATTCAGAATGCATTGGTTAACATTTCGTGATGCGTTTCACGAAAAAAGTCGAACAATCGTACTCTGAATTCAATAGATTAACGCGTTTCGTGCGCATG
Organism: Melanogrammus aeglefinus; assembly: GCA_900291075.1. Taxonomy (NCBI): domain Eukaryota; kingdom Metazoa; phylum Chordata; class Actinopteri; order Gadiformes; family Gadidae; genus Melanogrammus; species Melanogrammus aeglefinus. Next base: position 75,306 of record OLKM01001456.1, read on the forward strand.
AGCACGAGATCTCGTGATACCGGGTTGACTCAGCAACTTCTGGACCAGTTTATACAAAACAATGGCATAGATGCAGGTTTAAAGAGTATGCCTTTAAAAAGAAGTCCGAGGCAGGGCTGCCGGCTCCCTGTAACTGCCCCTTCCATTCGGTTTGAATGAGATCAGGGGTGCCGCATAAACACTTAAAACGTTCTCCTTAAAACTAAAGGTCAAGAGGCAAAGAGTGAACTAATCACTGAGGTCAAACCTCAGAGACAGCACCACCTCTGGTGAAACCAGGGTAGTTACAACCGGCAATTAAAGTCACATGGAACCAGTTGGAGTAAATTGGGAATGAAAAAAGTGTCTGTTGCTTTCCCTTTGGCTTCATTTCAATGTTTTATTACTGTTTAGCAATGATTTGGGTCTTTGACTGGGACATTTTACCTCACTATTGAAGGGCACCCCACCACACACAGCGATTATGACTGGCGACAAAATATCTTGCCAAAGGCTAAATCTTTTCTAGAGTTAAGCTGTTTACTGGCTTGGAGCGGTCAGTGTGACAGTGGGTGGGTGGCTGGCTGCCAGTCCACCCAGACGTGGGTTCTGATGAAAAATTACCAGGATCTGGCCCCAGTTCATGATGTGTAGCTTGTGCTCTACGATAATATAGAGAGCATCCTAGATTCTTTGGAATAAACAAAAGATGGACAACTTTCCATTGTTCGTAGCTCTGTCAAGGAATAGCTCAATTTGTGAGTAGACTCTCAGCAAGGCTGAGGACCCAATTAACTATGAAGGTATTATTGTAGCAAAAGTCTTTAGCATGTGCACACAAGTCACAAATGTGCTACAGTTTTGAATCGTAAATATCTTTTCTATCATTGTAAACATAAAATAGGGGGTACGAGTTCACAAGTCCTTTGGTACAGCTGCACAAATCCTATCCTGTGCATCACAACTTGATCATGGTAGGCCTAAATCATAAGGCCTATATCAATGTTATTATAATTAATAGAGTTTCCGCTCAACTTCTCAATGTAATTAAACCCATAGCAATAATGTGGGAACCCCAGTCGATAATGTAAAAAAATGTATGACCGCATAATATAATAACATTTTGCCTATAATGGAACCTATAAAAATAGCGTATAGCAATTTGGTTCACCTATTACGTAATGAATCAAGCATAATCATTTCCTCCTTATGTTATGTAAGGAGGTTATGTAAAAATGTTCTACTTATCAGCCGTTTTCACACATTTCTATACACGTGCAGCTGTGAAGCTGTGCAGTGCCAACATTTAAATATTTTTTTAACCATTCAGGGAACAAAAGGCAACGGGCTGATTATCATTTAGGGGGCCACTCAATGACATGCAGAAGCGTCGTCAACACGCCCACTGAAGTGTTGTGAGAAATGACTTTCTACACCTCATTCACATATAAGGTCATTTACATTTTCTAAAGAGTAAATACTACCTCAGGGGTAGTATTATTCTGGAGATTTTCAGGATAAAAATGTCAGGATATGTTGTTGACACATAGAGCCCATCAGGAGAATATCAGGACTTTACACGTGCGTCTGAAAGCAGCTAGTGTGTGAGCATATGATTACATTATAAAATTAGTCAAGCGCCCAGTTACCAGCCCCCACAACAAGCACCCAGTGACCAGCTCCCACCACAAGTGCTCATTGACTTAGAAACTTACATTTCAGTGAGTCGGTCTGCACTCGACAATTAAGACACCTACCTGTCAATGATGGGAGCCATGCCAGACCTGTCCTCTCATTAACGTATATTCTCTGAATTCTAATTTTTAACAGGACGTCTGAAAATGACACATCTGCGAAGGAGGTGCTCCTCGATCTTGCCTCCGAAAAGAATAGCAATCAGAAATGCATATTCAACATAAACCTTTCTGCTGTGCTTGATGGTGCTGTTAGAGGTTTCAAGAGACTGTCCTACATCTGACCTTCCAAATGGGTGTCATGTTCTCGGAGTTCCTGCGTCTAGTCACATGTTTGTGACTAGACGCATGCTTTAATTGTGTACAGTGTCCCTTTCTATATGGCTATGAACACTTTTTATTTCAAGGGTTGTGCCCTGTACTTGAACTTAATCTTTCTATCTTGAATTTTTATTTCAAGGGTTGTGCCCTGTACTTGAACTTAATTTGTCTTCTTGTCATGTTTCCTCAAGTCTTAAGAGAGGACAAGTATTTATTTGCTGGCCAGGCCATTGCGGTGAGCCTAGTTCATGGCGGGCCTGCTCCTGGTATCTGTTCCTATTCTATTTATGCCTCCCTGACCGGAACATCGGTCAGGGGGGCGGTTGTACGACATGCACACATTTTGGGCATGTTCTTATATTATGAAACGCGAGTGTGCAAATGGGTTTTGCACCGACTGTGCTGCAATGATTGTAGCAAAAGGATTCTGTTTGTATTTCCGTCCCGTTAAGAGCATACTCGATTATTTTGGTGTTTTATGCTGTTCTTTGGCCTACCCTGGGCCAGGGCTCCCGACGTTGAACCTAATCTTACCAAATCACATCACCACATCACCAAACACCAACGCTAGTTTCGACAACATTGCAGTTCATGTCGGCACCAACGATGCTAGGACGAGACAAACCGAGGTCACAAAAAGCAATATTGCTAGGCTTTGTGACTTTGCCAGAAAGATGTGTCGGCATTGATTAATTCCCTCTTCCGATTAGAGTAAAGATGAGCGTTAGAGCAGATTATTAACTCTAAATTGCTGGCTGGCACGATATAGTTCAGAGCAGGGCTTTGGTTTCATAAATAACTGGCCCTCCTTCTGGGGTCGCCCTGGTGTGCTCATGAGAGACGGCCTTCACCCTACTGGGTTAGGCGCCTCAATTATGTCAAAAAACGTAGATAGATGTCTTAGCCAGGCGTGACTCATTCACTCACAGCATTCTGGGTTGCAGGAGTTTAGCAAACCTGCTAGCAACATGATAATTAGAACAGCAAGTGGGTCAAGAACAGCAGGTGGGTTAGCTGAACCAGTTTATCAGGATGATGTATCTATTGCACCAACCCTTTCAGAGTGTTAACCGGACTCCCTTTGAAATTAACGCTGAACCTATATCTACGGTGGCTCAAAATTGCTCAAGACAAAAGGAAGTATGTCTGTTTGTCAAAAATCGGTACACATGTCGACGAGACACCACGGAAAGACCCAGAAATATACTTTCTTCGAGTGAGACGGAAGAGAGCCATCCTTCCAAACAAACCAACATCGTCATGTCGAGCTTCCAGAAAGAGATCAGTGGCCGGCTAACAAATATTGAAACTCAATTAGCCAAGCTTTACAAGCTAGAGGTAATAAAATAAACGTATTCGCCGAAATCACGGCCTTGAAAGCTTCTGTTGACTTTGCAAACAACCAAAATGCGGACATGCAAACGAAAAACAAAAGACTTGAAAAGAGTATAAAGGAGCTGAAAAATACCACTGCATAGATTAAAAAGTTGAGAACAAACAACTAAACAACACCGTGCTTGAACTAAATGCAGGAGCATAGAGAAATAACATTGTCATCTCGGGGCTTGAGGAAGATGAGGAGGACTCCACCATAACCGAGCAAAAGGTGATAACCTTCCCTGAAGACTCTCTGAAAATGCCGGCTGCTGATTTGGCTATGGTGGACTTCCAGAGGGCTCATCGCTTTGGAAAAGTGACCCTTGACAAGCCCCGGGCCTATCATAGCATGCCTCACCAACTTCAAAATGAAATTCGCTATCATGGGAAGCTGACGGGAGCTAAAAGACTCACCCCTGGGTTTGAACAACCAATATCCCAAAGAATTCATGGACAGGAGACGCATTCTTGTTCCCATACTGAAGGAGAAGCGGAAACAGAAACAAAAGATGAAACTGGTGATTGATAAACTACGTCAACAACAAGCTCTACAAGGACCCCGCCAAAATTGACTGACTGTGATACAGTGGTGGGCGGCTATGTGGTGCAGTGGCTGACCAGCTCTCCAGGGGCTACTTTCACCCATCATGACTGGGACAGTGGCTGAGCGGGACCTCGGCCATCATCCTACCTGCAACACAACAGCTGCCCACCTCCACAGAGAGCTCTCTACCATCGTCGGCGGACCTGACCATCACACTCAGCAGCCAAACAGCTCTACAGATACGAACAGCACCATGTCTGATGACCAGCTCCACAGCTTCCTCCAAAACTGTGCGACTTAACACTCAACCATGTCTAGAGAACTCCATGATCATTAACTTTGCTGGACTGCTGAAGCCGTGAGTAAACTGCTATCATCCCCCCCTGCGAATGCGGGCTACAAACAAGCTACATTGTTACGTACAGATATGCACGTACACACACGCGCACACACTTACAGTCACTTTCCTGTTATATTCTTGGCAAACTACTATGGTGGGACATGAGTGGGTAATGCATGACCTATGCAACACTTTGATGCATCTGATTTTTTGGATTAAATGGGAAGGGAGGGGGAAAGTGGGAACAAGGAAAGTGGTAGGGAACCATGATTACTCCATAATCAGACCTATAATGGGCTTTGAAGATCTGGCTAGAAATGATGAGCATCTCTCCGACATGGAAGTGAACACATAAGCTCTAAAGCATACACCATTGACTAAATAATACATAAGAATGAGAAAGACAATTTTTCTTTATTTCACACCGATATTAGAAGCCTGAATAAACACCACACGTAACTCGACTCCCTTCCATCTATTACAAACCATAGTATTGGCATTGTGGGTTGCAGTGAGACCTGGCTTAACGAAAACCCTCCCCTTGATATTCTTAAATATAGGTGGATATAACCTAATGGTCAGTAATAGAACTTACTCTGTCGGAGGCGGAGTATGCTCGTATGTGAAATCATTACTTTCTGAGATTTCTGAACATCAACCTATTGTTCTATTCATGCATCTCTCGAATAAATTTAAACTTTTACTACATAAAGAAAAAGCCAAGGTTCTAAATTTAAAAACACTGACAAACTTACGTGGGAACATGCAAAACAAAGCATGGGAGCATATTTACAGCTGCCGTGACCATGACACCGCTTATTACTTATTGATAAATGAAAGAACGGACTACACAGAGCACCATCCCCGAGAAAGTTGTTGCAAATGGCACCACAAATAAAAATGCCTGGATCACAAGGGACATCAAAAAATCAATTTTTCATAAAAATAATTTGTATAAACATTACATTAAAAATCCATCAGATGAAAATAAAATAAAATGTACACAATTTAGGAACAAACTTACACAAATGATTAGAAAGACCAGACGATACCATTTCACGGAACTCCAGGCTAAATCACAGGGCGATGCCAAAAAACCTGGCTGGTGCTCAACAACGTTTTCGGGATGGGCCCAAAGATTACTGTGTTACCTGATGTCTCGAACGGTGAGAGAAATTCTAATTTTGTCTCTATTGGGAAAATCTCACGCAGAAGTCAACCTTTGAATGCCTCGTTTAGCCAGTTTTTACAAGATGGTAAACTGCATTCCTTTACTTAATGCCAACAAATTGTTTTGAAGTATCTGAAACTACCAGGAGCATGCAAAGATCTCAGTCATCAGGAACCGACAATATCTGCAGTACTATCCTAAAAGCCATATGCAAAATTTGTCCCGGTCTACAAGTCTGGCGATGAAAAATGATTTAAATAATTACAGACCCCTTTCAATCTTATCTTCCCTTTCTAAAATATTTGAAAGAAATGTATACAACAGACTAATTAAGTTCTTGGACAAATGTAATATTCTTACTCTTCTCAATATGGCTTCAGGAAAAAAAAAACTACATGTATGTCGGTTCCTGGTTTAACTGAAAATGTACTGTATATGATGCTATTGAAAAAGGTGATCTCTCTGTTGGCATCTTCTTGGACTTGTCAAAAGCCTTTGACACTATTGATTATGAAATTCTGTTTCATAAACTGTATTTTTATGGTATTAGAGGCGTTGCATTGAATTGGTTTAGAAACTATCCTTATAAGAGACAACAATATGTACGTATCAATGGCAAAGAATCCAGTTAAAAAAATCATAAACCATGGGGTCCCCCAGGGATCAATTATGGGCTGCTACTCTACAATATCTATATGAACGATTTTGTCCACTCATCCAATATTTTCAAGAAAGTACTTTTTGCGGTTGATACAAACTTGCTCATATCACACAAAGATCTGCTTGTATTACAATCGATTGCTAATAAAGAAATTGAAAAAGTGAACTTATGGCTTGAATGCAAAAATGAATTAATATATTCCGATCTAATAAAAATAAACATAAAGAGAACATGTGCCTTAACATTGATGGACATGAAATAAGAGTAAAAAATACAAAATTCCTGGGGTCCACATTGATGAATGCTTAAACTTTAAATATCATATTGAGCAACTCACCAAGAAATTATCCATGTACTCCGGTCTATTTTTAGTTAAGATATTACCTTCCACTCTCAGCACTCCTCTTCCCGTACAGATCTTTATTTGAACCTCATTTACTTTACTGTAATATCATTTGGTGTAAAACCCTTTCCGAGCTATCTTCATGAATTACAATCACTTCAAAAGAAAGTAATTCGCACCATCTTCTAGTCATATTTCAGAGAACACACTGGTCCTATCTTTGAAGGCTCAGGCATACTAAAAGCTTGCCGACCTGAAAGTTTTCCTAAACAGATGTAATGTTTATCTGGTTGTAAACCAATCCGATGTTTGTCTGTGTAAACTTGTTCCTATCTGCAATCCTTAAACACTAGAAATAAACTCCTGATCAAGGGGAAAAAAAACGGAAACGCAAAATCACAAACTTTAGTGTCACTTGCCGGGGATTCCAGTGACAGACCATGAGCCAGTGGTCAGCAAAAATCAGGAAATCACCCAGGTATCCTTAAATAAGTATTGAGGGGTTCATATTGATAATCTTCTAGACATATATTGACAACCTGTGCAATAGGCTATATTTTTTGCGAAGATTAACATTGTACAGCGTAAGCCACATCTTTATGATTTTCTACCGTGCCATTGTAGAGAGCATCATTAGATATGGGATCACCTCATGGTTTGATTAAGCTAAGAAAGCTAAGAAGCAAACTGGCTGGCATGACACAAAACGGCAATAAAAATCGTAGGGAGGAAAGTATATGGGCCTATACAGAGCAGCAGGCAGTTAGGAAAACCAACACCCACTCTTCAATGAATATGAAACCCTGCCATCAGGGAGAAGACTCCGGGTGCCGCTATGCAAATCTAACCGCCTTAAATTATCATTTGTCCCATGCCTCTATTAAGCTGACAAACAATGTGCAATAGAATAATGTGCAATAAATAGGTTAGCACTTTAGCACATAGCACTTTAGAACTAAGCACTGAAACACATAGCACAATATTCATAAGTTGTGCAATAAACACTTGCACTTTATCACCATACTGTAGATTTCTATGTTATACAGCAAGGGGCAATTTAAATCTATCAAGCACCATGTTCTCGATGTTAAAATATTGGTTTGTCTGGTTGTGTTTGTGTCTGTGGTTATGTTTTTTGTTCTTCTGTACTCTCTGTGTATGATAAGAAAGCATTGATGCACTACCATGGCAACTTATCCGACCAAACTAACTTGCTCGGTACCAGGCTAACTGTCAGGCTTACTTAATCTGTGTTTCAGAGAAATCCAATCTGTCGGCAACAAGTGTACCATCAGAAGGTTCCGCCAAGCCTAGTCCTCACGATTTTGTCATAAATCTACATATATGAAGTACAAACAGCGTATATTTTCACTGAGGGTCTAAGATTTAATGATGCAAATGAAATAACTAAATTAATTGCTATCTATTGTTATCGTGGATATGTATTCTATTGGATTTGTGAACAAGCACTTGGGGCGACCCAAGTTCGGGTCCTTAGGCCTAACAATGGACTTTTTATATAATAAATATGTCTTACAATATCCCTAGAACCCAAATATAACTTGCAAAAACCCACGGTAAAGTTACCTTTGTCACAATGACAAAGAAACTGCTGCATGGGAAATAAGCCACATCAATTCCATTCAAGTGAGTTTCTCGGCAGGCAGCGACGACCACTTCTGTTGAGAAAAATACTATGGTCAGTCAATTTAGAATATTCAAAGAAATAGAAAATAAATGGCATGAAAAGTTTTTTTATTACTCCAGTAATCCTTCCTAAATTATTGCGTGGGGATTGAAACCCGTACGACCGGGTGCAAGTCTGACACGTTACCTCGGGACGAGCTTGAACTAACCTGAGAGAGGCGCGGCTGAACTGGGTTGACTACCACTCAAGTGGTAGTTGGCGTTAGTTCAAACCGGGCTTAATCAACTAAGCGCTGCTTTCGTTAGCGACTTTGATGGAATAGCCCTCTGGCCTGATCGCTGTCGTTCATAATTTCTAGTGTTTCCCTACTGTGGTTTGGGGGGTGGGGGGGTAGAGGGTGGGCTGTGGGGGGACGGCACTATCCATTTGGATACTGCGGCGATACCAGTATGGCCTGTACTACGAACCTCGCTGAAGATACCCAGGCTTCCTTGGGTAAAGCCTAGATTGACAGAGACGCAACTCCTGATCAGCGTTAAATGGTACTACGAAGCTCACTTAGGTTTCAATTCGTCGAGCCAGGTTTTCCGCTTTAGGTTCAATGCGCGTTCACGTGAAAGTGGCGTTTATCGCTTCATTTTACTCACCTTTACAAACTGGATAGATCAAGCAGTCTATATAAATGCATATAATATTGTATTGCATATTGTCTATAAAAATGCTGAATTGTTCGCCATTAATCCCAATAGAGTGATGATGATTTCAAAATGCAAAAGCATGGCTCCAACCTGCCTTATTCTATAATTTAGGGAATTCACTTTAAATGCATATGTTTTCAGCCGCAGAGGTAGCGGCGGTGGCATAGTGGATTAGTATAAAGCTCCGAACGCCAGCGACCGGGGTATCATCATGCCTTTTACCTCCATAGATGTGGCAGCCCGGCCTTGAGAATATGGAATTAAATTCGAAGTAAGCACAAAATTCCACGACCTTTAGTGAATAAGTATTTCATATGCATAATGATTGGGACCTTTTCAGCTTCACAAAAAAGCGTCACCTGGGAGACAAACCCAGCACGCAGAAATTCAAGACTGACGCGCTACCTCCACTCTACCACTCTCTCACGGAGACACAATGCGCTACAGTAAGAATTGTCTACATAAGGTCCAAAAAGGATGATCATAGCGAATATCCTCTGATGAGAACCTGTGTCTCCCATAAAGAATAACCTCAGGCAATGCTTAGGGATCGGTCCCAACAGACCCTCTGTCGGAGAGACCCCTGTACGAAACGGGCTCCGAGGTCCATGGGAAACAACCACAAATGTTGGCGCCATTGTCAAAAGAGGGGCTAGAAAGCTGGTCATGGCAATCTAACTTGATAGACATAGCTGGAAACCTGCTCCCGGCCAGGTTTGGTTGAGAGCATAAGTCACCATGGTGATACAGCGACGCTAAAAGAGATAGACTTTCGTGTCACAGCTAACCCAGGCTTTGAGCGCAAAATGTCTCGCAAACCCACTAATCGAGGTTCGTAGTACAGGGCACTGGGACTTGTTTACTGTATTTTTGTTAGTGTTTCCCATCTACCCTGTGTCTTATTTTCTTAAGTATGATTGCAAGATATGAATAAAAACACATCGTATCATAGGGCTCACCAAAATCCACACAAACAAAAGCTACTGATTAACTTAATGAACATGTTAAATGCATGGCTCAAAATTGCTCCAGACATAAGGGTGGTAAGTAGGGCTGTTAAAATGTCAAAATTCGATACACATGTTGACGAGAAAAGCAGTCCATCCTATTCAAGTTAGACTAACCTTACAATCTTCTGAGGCATAGCAGACTCGAGGCCAACGGGGAAGCCTCTCCTCAGATTAATCTGTCCAGGGAGTGCAAAAACAAATTCTAACAAACAGGCCAAAACAACCATACTCCCCAAAACAACAAAGAAAATCTAACAAAAAAGTCTGGCCCGGTCTCCCAAAATGGTTCAAACAGTGCCGGAAGAGCTCCTTTTTTACGACTGGCTTGGAACCCGCAACAAAGAATGGAGACAGACAACAGAGTTTAAATCCAAAAATAAAGTGTTTTACTGTCAAAAATAAATGTACAAGTTAAAAGTCTTGACAGTAGCACATGTTGTCACAAGAAGGGTTCTGAGGCTGAAGGCATGGCTTTTAAACACACCCTCGCAGGTGTGCATACCACCCAAAGACCAATTGCACTGCCACTGCAAGGTCAGTGGGGGTGTAGATGGGCGTAACACTACTATACTCTCTCATATACCCAACTATATACTCTCTCAGACACTACTATACTCTCACATACACTACTAAAACCTTTTTACATACCCAACTATATGCTCTATCACACACTACTATACTCTCTCACATACCCAACTATACTCTCTCACATACACTACTATTCTTTCTCATACACTACTATACTCCTTTACATACATCACTATACACTCTCATACATACATGTAGAATAAGTATAATAGTTTGTCTGTATGAGTATAGTGGTGTATATGCAAGATTATAATAGTGTAAGACCAAGTATGAATTCTGTCCCAGGTGGCCCCTTATACGGGGCTGCTATTAAATAGTAATATATGTGGATTATTTTATAGGAATAAAATATGATCAGTTGGTAGACAGCTGTCAGTTCGTCCGCCTTTCACAATTATAGCCTTTCATTACCCAACATAAAAAAAATAGCCAAAATATGAATCCCTTCTCTATAATGCACACATTCTCTATAGCTATTAGTAAAAGGTCACCACAATCACCACAATAGGGTCACTATATTTTTACATTATATTTTTCGACTCTGATATTGGCAGTACAGCAATTGTCCCAAAATTAAACAACACGTGATTTCCTCACAGATTAGATGATTAATGGCTGGGAGGAGCTCCGGGAGCGCCTGGAACTGAGCTCCACAGGTGTCTGGGGGGGGGGGGGGGGGGGGTACGGCTTACGTATCCTCACAGTGGGGGTTCAAAGTGAGGAATATTCCAATAACTAACGAATGATAATTTGCCTGCTGCCTTGTGCTCGGACATATGTATATACAGTATGTGATTACTGGGTAATTCATACGAAGTATAACCCAGCCAAGTATAACCAGCACTCCCCAAATATTAAAAAATAAAAATAAATAAATAAATAAAAACAGAATACTTTTTGCGTGATACTTCACATAAAAACCAAAAAATAATAATATCTGAATGCTGAATTGAGAATAAAATACCTTCCTAACGAATGAACATCCGGACATTATAATATTGGTGCTCAGCCCTAAATTCAATTTGCAACACCCCTAGAAGCTTCCAAATCTTTCCACAAAACCTGAAGACTTCGATTATCAAAACAGTTTGGAGTAAATAGTTTACCACATACTCGGTACATATCCGTTACCCAAACAGGTAGGCCTACATCAATTCAAACTTTTGAAAACGTTAATTGGTTAGTGGTGAATCTGACGGGGATATTTTGTGGATTAAAAGTTGATTTCTCCTTGGATAAACAAACTAACCGGCTGCCAGAGATAAGAACATATGTGTGAATCATCAGCATATCTTAAGAAGCAGACTAGGACCGTGGGAAACAGGTCAAATCTGTGACTCAGAATCTGCTCAAAAAATTTCTGGGCTAAAAAGCACAAGGAGTGGCTAACTGACAGTCGGCTACTGTTAGTGTAAGGCTACCCTGCAATGACACATTTGGGTGTGATGAAACAAGATACTCTCACTGCGCCACAAGCACTTTACAAGCGCCATCCTGCGAAGGAGCATACTTGCTGCTGGAATACAAAATCCAAATCCTTTATTTGTGTGGAATGCAAAAATACATCTATGTTGTCATGGCTACGCTTCCAAAAGATATTAACCACAGAAAAAGAAAACTTTAGAGGGAGTGGATAAAAACAAAGAGTAAACACTAATGTTACAATGCCTTTTTTAGGGTCAATAATTTCATTTGGGGGTACTACTAGAATATGGTTACAGGCCTGTATGTTATTATTCTCGCTGTTCAGTTCTGCAAAACCAATTTCAGCATCTTTCAAAGACGTTCTGTTTTTTATCATGTCATTTTAGCCCCGAGTAGCCCAGTCTGCTGTGATTGGTCAGCACTCCCACTCTGTCGCGATGGCCGAACGCTTTGCGCATGTGTCTGCAAATTCAACCCCCCGAGAAGTGGTAAACATTGCAGGTAGCCCGGGAGGTGGGACTTCTGCACTTCAGCAACGCCCGCTGCACAGTCTGACGCCACACTGTTACGGAAGTAATGTCTGAGCACAAACACTTAACAACACTTATCGAGAGGCGTTCCCGGTGGGCGCGAATACTCCGCCTGGCTCGGACTTAGATTTGTCTATCTTAGCAGACATCAAACATATATACATACGGCATATAAAAGGCCCAATCCCATTTCTACCCCTTACTCCTTCCCCTTACCCCTTCCCCCTTGTTTTGAAGGGGGAAGGGGAAGGGGTAAGGGGTAGAAAAAATGGGATCGGGCCTAAGAGTCTAGCAAAGGGAAAAGTTGAAAAAGCATGACATCAGCCCTTCAAGCCCCCTACCTCTGGGGAGTAGAGGTCCACGGTGGCACAGGGTCTCCCGGCTGCGTCGCAGCCCCCCAGCATGTACATCTGGCCCCCGACCTCGGCCACCGTGTGGTACACCCGGCTGCTGGCCAGGCCGGCGAGGCTCTGCCAGTGGAACTCATTGGCCGAGGGAAAGGACATGGTCCCCGTCCCCCTACTCTACTGCTGTCCCAGCAGGTGTAGGGGAGGCCCCACAAGAGATTGTAAAACACAACACACGTGGCGGAGGGGGTGGTGCTGTGTTGGTGGAGCTGGAGATCTGGTGGAGGGGGGGTGATGGAGGAGGAGAGCTGCAGGAGTCCAGGGGAAGAGGCAGAGATCGTCAGCCCTCCCCTTCCCCCTTGATGGCTGGTCCACCGCCTCACACACTGGGGGCCTGGAGACACAAAACAGAACATCTATGACATCAGCGACCCATACAGATTGAGAGAGAAGCCAGGGCTTCATTTCCTAAGGTCCCTCCATGCCCGGCTGTCCGGGACCAAGTAATCAAGAAGAGGACACAAATGTTAGTAGAATAAAGGTTCATTTACACCCAAACTCACTCGTCTGCTGCCTATGCACTGCTTTCATTCAGGGAGTAAAGGAGGACACCATCTGCACTGATGTGGTAAGAGACGGTGGAAAATAAATAATATAAATCAAACTGGCGCAGCCCCTTTCAACCCAACGCGATCAGAGACCTTATTTTTGGGACGGCAAATCTGCTCATGCAATATGCATAGTGTTAAACTTCCGCTGCTGCAAATGAAAGTCAAGCATTGGTATTGTTTGGTGCATAAAGGCCTTGGTACCGCGACACAGTGGTGCCAGAAGCCACACTGTGCTGCCTGCATTATGGGAAACAGGAATGATATCCGATGGACTACAGCCTATCCGTGTTGTGCTTCTCAAAAACACGTCTCTATCCATGTAAAATGTTTCATCCACCATTGTGATAAACACACCTTTTCACTTCAACACTGAAAGGCACCAGAGTTGACACAGAGCTTCAGAAAAAGAAAATATAATGCACCTTCATTTTTCTCAGAGAACTAGTGTTACCATAGCAACAATTGTACATGTGGGGTGTCGAGAGGTAGAGCAGCAGGGCATTTTATTTGATTATTTACTCTTCACTCGTATATAATTGCTTATCGCTTGGTTTGGCTTTAATAATGGGATTCTATAAGGATAGATGCAAAACAAACCAAACGGGGAGCTGTCTGCTAGCGGCTCGCGTCGGCAGTTTGCGCTGCCCCGCCAGCGGAGCAGGATAACTTTCCAGTTTGGCACGCAGGGCAACTTAATTGCAATCTGTAACCAATTTACTTTGAGTCATCCTTTACTTAGAGTTTTTTTTTCCTTTAATTAACTGCTTGAACAGCTTGAGATCAACAGCAAGCATGCTAGCTAAAGTAATTTGCAATCAGCTTGCCTCCGAGCAAAAACTTTTAATTAGGTTGCGTCACGTCGACCCCCCCCCCCCCCCCCAATCCCCCACCTCCCTGTGAGGGGACCCGCTTCAAAACGGTTATATGGACGCGAAGGTGAGCCGACTTTTAATTAAATTAGGGATTCCTAAATGTCTCTTTGTTTTCCTATCATGTCACTTCCCACATGATCGTCTCATTAACCTTCTAACAGCCTGTGAATGACAACAGACATTGTTTATCATTCATAATTAAACTGATCACTTGACGACAAAAGGTACATTCACGAGTGGTTGAGCCCTAACAGCAGCATGGCAGTCTTCCCAGTGCTAGACTCAAGGTTGGCTTGCGTCGTATTTCTGTAAATTATTGTTTATTTTCAACCGTTGCATATTGTTTTACAGGTATAACATCCTTATTATCATGAACATTCAGATTCATAATTAGACTTTTAATTTCAATAACAATTTCTCTCAGAGGGCACGCTAACACACAGAGACACACAAACAGACACACACACAAACACACACACACATACACAGACACACAGACGCATGCACAAGCACACACACAGACATACTAGGGGTGTAAGGATACATGTATTCGTATTGAACCAAATCAGTACGGACGTCTCGGTTCGGTGCCTGGATTTACACGGAGAATGCATGGTATAAAATTAAATAAAACTGCCGTGGAAATTAATTAATGTAATGCAGAACTAATTTTAGATACGCAAGTTCTCCAGGGACAACTAATGGTGGGTTTCCACTCGGAGGGTGCGAGCCGGTTGAGTTCGCTAAGGTGCGGCACAGATCGCGTTTCCACCGCCAAAAGTGGGGTACTAAGACGCCTGAAAGGGTGCCGGTGTGGGTACCAGATTGACTCGGCTGCCAGATCGACTCGGGGTCCTAGATGCACAATAATGACGCACTTCCTGTAAACGCTGTCTTTTAAATGTGCAATGCGCGTTTCATTCATTCCCATGTTATTTCCATAAGTAAGAATTGGTTAACTCCATTCACTGAACATTAACTAATTAACTGACATTATTTCCAGCGCTCCCAACGCAGAGTCAAAACAGCGACCCACACGCAGACACTTCCGTTCTCCTCCTTCAGAATAAGAGTCCCTAACAGGAACTTGGTTACATATGCATTCATCAGTGCTTTTAGATGTGATTCCAATGGCTTTGAAGTGTGAAAGAACGGGCTGCGTTCAATGAAATAAAAACCAAAACGTATTGAGAATTCTGATTCATGATTGAGCCCCGTTTTATCAACAACCCTTCCGGGTTTTGTCCGTTGGCTTGTGTCGATACGTCAAGTGTCGATACGTCATCTGTAAGCACAGGACCCCGAGTCGATCTGGCAGCCGAGTTGATCTGGTACCCACACCGGCAAGTTCGAGCTACACACGCCGTCCGTTGATTGGTCGACAGAATCGCATTTCCGTGAGACGGGGATAATAACAAACAAACAGACTTCACATGATGTCTTTTTACAATTTATTTATTATCAGCATTTGCAGTGTTCATCAGCAGAGAAATAGCCCGCCAAAGACGTTGACGTTGCTTAGCAACCGAGTACGCTGGGATTCATAAGTTACGAAAGAAGAGTGATACGAAAGACTGCAAAATATCTGCTTTCCTTGACAGCGGTCATTTTATGCTTAGGAACGGTGAATAATCAAATATAATTCACTGGAAGTTGTGAAGGCAGGGCCCATGCAAGTGAATGGAGTGTCTGACGGCATTGAGAAGAGCTTGTGTAATAAATGTTGTTAGTGGCCGTCAAAGTCATGAGGCGTGAGCAAGGTGTGTTGGCAAGCCGAAACTTTGGTCCCTGTCTGCCAATACCAGAAAATGTTGTGCTAAAAAGCAACAGTTTTTCTAATGCAAACAAAATCCAGTTTGTTTGAAGGGCCCACCTTTTGTTTTTGTCAGCTTCCTATCGTGTTGTAGCCATTATGTAGTTCTTGGTAAACATTGTATGTTTGTATGGACTGGAATAATAATGGTAATGTCCTGGGGCCGTATTAACAAAGAAACTTAGGGCTAAAAGTATTTAGGAGAAACGCCTAAAAAGAATGGGCGCGTCAGTCTTAAATTTAGGACTCCTAATTTATTTTACTAAGAGCACTTCACAAAGTATTTTAGGCCTACAATTAGCACCTAAGTCTAGGAGAGTCTTTAAGTCCTTGAGAGGACTGCTTACTCAGTAAGACCTATTCACAAAGAATCTGAAAAAGACTGCAGCGAGACAAAATGTTTGGAGACAATGGAGGACTGCGAATTGATAAAAAGATATCGGCTAAATCATGACGGTATCAAACATATTGTTGAATTAGTGCAGGATGCGTACAACAACGTCCACAACAAACAGGAATAACCCGATCCGTCTGGAGACAATGTTTCGCAACACTTCGATATCTAGTAACAGGGAAAATGTAACTTTGCAATGCCGACGATTTAGGAATATCTCAACCGTCAAAACACAAGGGGGCAAATTTATATAATAATAATGATCACTATTTAAACTAACACTGTACGTTTCCACTAAAAAATTGGACAATGCAGGGAGCTTTTAATAACCTCATTGATAAAATGTGATTTACATATTTATATGTGCATACAACGTCATTATCGTGGTCTGCACAGACTTGTCATCATATGTGTATTCTGCTAACTGCACTGTCCATATCTATTTGATAGGACTTCATTTGTAGCAAATGTTGCGGGGATGTTGCAGATGAGTGCGCTCAACAACCAATCACCGTACTGACTGCTTCTAAACTCGAGAATCGACGTAAGGGGGCATCACTCTCACAGTGATTTATTCTTAGTATGAGTAGGTCTCAGCGGCTTTGTGAATCAAGAAAGAACTCACGTAAAAACTTTTCGAGTGACATAGGAGGACTCCTAGTGGTAAGATAAAAAGCTTTGTGACTACGGCCCCTGGTCTTGCCAGTATAAATCCCAATTCCTACCGGAAGCGGCACGGCAGTGAACCGGCTGTGTTCCGTACTGCATTCCCCCCATGGAAGCGGCACGGACACGTTCCGACTGATGGCTCAAGACGTGCATATATTATAATAGGCCTATATGAATTTGAAAAATTATTATGATTAGAATGATTCATACAATATTATTCACAAGTTATAATCAACCCCTACACATCAATATTATAACCCATTAAATACGGTAGATTGATGATTTCTAGATGCCATGGCAACGTCCGCTCGCGATACTGGACTTGCGAGGCATAGACACAGACTTTAATTTCTTCTTTGCCACTGATTAGCTATTGATACCATAGATAGACTGTATAATATTACAATTCAATACCCTGTTCATAGTGTTCAATGTGAGCTAATGAATATTCATGATCAAAGGCACGGCTTCGAACTGGCAACTTTCAAAAATAGAAGCGGCAAGTATCGTAAACAAAGTGCCAGTTTATTGGACGGTTCTGTGCTTTGCCGGTGCCATGTCCAGTGGAATAGCCTGCATTGACTTTAATGGTTTCTATGATTTTCGGCGACTGGTTCGCTGCCGTGCCGCTTCCGTGCCGCTTCCGTGCCGCTTCCGGTGGAAATTGGCCTTAAGGCATGTTAACACATTCACAGCCTACCATCATAGTTCTGTACATCTTTAAAACTATAATAGATGATATAAAACTGAAATATACAAGTGAAGGGCTGAACTGTTGTGAGAAAATCCCACACTAGACGGGACTGTACCGTAATTCATGGAGCTACATCACGCAGGCTGACAGCATTTGTCCTAACCATGTAGTTAGGACATTGCCTGGCTCCACCCGCCTAAGTACTTCCACTTAATTTTAATTTCCCTTCAGTAATACGTCTCGGGCTGTTTCCCAATGTGAAGGAATAATGCTCAACGGCTGCCTTTTTAAGAACGCTATGACAAAGAACGCCGACAAGCACTGTTCCAATGTTGAGAACACTCGGAAATTCCACCCCTTTTCGTGTCCTTTATTTTTGAGAATTCCGAGATTTTTCAAGGACTTATCGATGGATCCTCAACGAGCCAAAATACCCACAATCCTTTGCGTTCACGCGCTGCGCAGAATATGTAATTGGCTATAGAAAGCAATACACATTGCTTTACACAAGTGATGTTATTTGAACGTTTTCAGAAATATTTTGTGCTGTATTGCTTATTATAGATTAATCATGTAAATGCAAAAAATGAACCTGTGCGATTTCTTTCAAACGTTTTTGCAACATAATGAACGTGGTGCTATATTTTGCATGGATTGATTAGTTTTAATATGTAAGTAGGTGGTGTTAAAACAAACGGTTGTCGCCAATAATTGATTTCAACAATTAAAATATTTATATATTTAACACTGGAGCAATATTAAAAAGCGGAAGTGGAAGCGCTTCCACACTAGTGAGTCGTTCCAAACTCTGACCGCTACAAACAGTAGGCAGCACTATAGCCAGTTCTCTAGCCCCATCTCAATAGGACGCGACTAGCAAGGAAGTTTTCTAACAAGGCTGCAGCCTTCACTTTGGGTCTGCGGTATGTTAGTGGGTTTCCTCCGTCCAAATTTTCTGCGTCCAATCAGCAACCAGAGGGAGTTGCTGAGAACAATGACGTTAAAGTCAGCTTTCATTTTTCGTTTTAAACTTCAACAGACAACCACCTTCAAGTGAGTTAACGTATGTCAATTGAGTAGGTCTAGACTCTCTGTGCAAATGAAATGAAGTACGAGAGTCTGGTAGGACTAGGCTAGTTAGGGCATGCTTTCATGCAAACCAATGCAGTCTGTTATATATATATAAATATGGCTGAATGTGTTTCGATCCCATCACTGTGAAATTGAAAGCTAATTATAAAACACCAGCCAGCTCTCAAGAATGCTTGCAGCAGCAAGTCCATCTCAGCATGAATATAAGAAAATCTCTACGGGAATCAGTTTAACGGACAAAGCTAGTTTCAAGCTATCTTTATCTTATATTCAGAATCCAATGAGACCAGAGCGGTGTATTTTACCGGGTCATTAGTCAGATCTATCTTGCAGAATGTAAAAAAGGCTTCTCTTCGACACCAAATAAACCAAGTCTAAATCACGGCTGTTTCTTTAGGCAGCCTATTATTTTCTCACATTTCATTCAACCATAACTTTAACCTGAATATCTTGATCTCATTCCATAAAAAGCCCAAAAAAATCTTGACAGTTTTTGCTATTCCACAGAGAATGGATCCCAACCCCTGGCATCTTTTTTTGTCTCTTGTTACCCAAATATTGCACTTCCGTTACATAATAGCTCTGTGACAGGACAGACTCCAGATCTCTCGTGAGGTGCTATGAAATGAATTGACTACTGACAACACAAACCAAGTATTCCACCACAACACAGAAGGCTGACACTGAACTCTGATATCTACCGTCAACGCCATCTTGTTTTTAAGACTCGATAAGTAGATCGGCGAACACAGAGCTTGCGTGTTGCTGACGGATGTCACAATCTCTATGTTCGTCAATCTAACTATTGAGTCTTAAAAACAAGATGGCTTCGACGGCTGATCTGCTGTTTTGTGTGTATAAAATGTCCTTTTAATAAAAAAATCTGTACACTTACAAAGTTATCAATGCCTTGTTGTATAATGTATATTAAGACCCTTATTATACTACCAAATAAGTGTCAGGCTACTTCTAGCCTTTTAAGTGGTTTAAATTAGGGATTTGGTTTTTACCATAACAAATGACCCCATCATTCCAACTTCATAGAGTTGGTAGAAATGGCTAAAAACAGCCAACTTAAAGGTTGTGTATGAATTCTCTTTTTAGGCCATTTTTGCAAAATGACTTGAAATCCTTATCATAACACACTTACAGCCACTGAGTTAGAAGTACTGACATGAAAATTAAACAAGTCAATCATCTGTGGAACGGGCAGGGCTCGAAAAAATCCAGCCAATGATATCCAGACCCACCGAGTGGCATTGGGCAGTAAATATGTCAATCAAACAGTCATACTGCACTCCCCCTCCCCCGCTCCCCGCGTGTGACCCCCTCGTGCACGTACTCAAAGCTCGTGACCCAGAGCAAGCTTCTGTTTGTTGTTATCCTGAGTCAGCATTGAAGGAGAGGGTGTAGGACCATTTAAGTTGTGTATTTTCAAAATCTTTAAGAATGTGTCTATACGCTTTTTTGCTCCCAAACGAACATTCCAACTCGTTATCATATTAAACATATCACAGATCCATTCTACACCGGATTTGTACTTTAACTATACAGCTCAACTATATCAGCAAACCCTCCACTCAGCTCCTGCCTGGTCCACCCATCAATCGTCTGCAAGAACTAAAAACCTGGATGACCTCCAACCTCCTCAAACTGAACAGCAATAAAACTGAGCTCATGGTGGTGGTGCCGTAGTCTGCAACTTGGGTGTCATCCTGGACCTGACCCTATCGTTCCAGTCCCACATTAATAACGTCACCAGATCTGCATACTACCACCTGAAGAACATCGCACGACTCCGACCCTCACTCTCAGACTCAGTTAGCAAAACCCTGATCCACTGCTTCGTCTCTACCCGCCTGGACTACTGCAACCCCATACTCACCGGTCTCCCCTCTATAACCCTGGACAGACTGCAATATGTGCAGAACTCAGCTGCCAGGGTCTTAACTGGCATTAAGCCCTGGCAGCACACCACCCCCACCCTGATGCACCTCCACTGGTTACCAGTCAAGCTTTGCATTCAATTCAAAATTCTACTACTAACATACACGT
Source organism: Melanogrammus aeglefinus (assembly GCA_900291075.1). Classification (NCBI taxonomy): domain Eukaryota; kingdom Metazoa; phylum Chordata; class Actinopteri; order Gadiformes; family Gadidae; genus Melanogrammus; species Melanogrammus aeglefinus. The sequence continues at coordinate 96,182 of OLKM01001456.1, forward strand.
CCCTTCACGCTCTGGCCCCCTGTTACCTCTCTGACCTCCTCCACCCATCCACCCCCCTGTGGTCCCTCAGGTCCTCTGGCAAGTCCCCGCACTAGACTCAAGACCTTTGGGGATAGGGCCTTTTGCATGTCCGCCCCCACTCTGTGGAATCAGCTCCCCCCCTCCACATCCGCTGTGCCCCTTCTGTGGAGACTTTCAAAAAGTACACAAAGGCACACCTTTTCTCAGAGGCCTATTGCCTCTAACTCACGACCCCACACAGCCCCTTGCGAATTTGCACTCTCACTCACTCGCTACACACACACCCTCACCTCCCACTCTTGTGTGGCGACCTTGAGTATCCTGAAAGGCGCTATCTAAAATCAATTTAATATCATTATTATTATTATTCAATATGCAGTGTTCCAACAAATATTTGAGGTTATTGGGGTTGGTCCGATTCCAGATTGAAAGTAATACAAGCTTACACTTATATATTTTTTCAACCACTGTTGTTAATTGGTACAGTTACACAAAGGGGGCCTGAGGTGTTAGATGTAACCTGTACTCAGTAACTTGGACCAGGATAAGAGATGAGACACCATCAGACGCCATAGACCATGGTAAGAGACTGAAACACCATCAGAGCTCATAGACCATGGTAAGAGACTGAAACACCATCAGAGCTCATAGACCATGGTAAGAGACTGAAACACCATCAGAGCTCATAGACCATGGTAAGAGATGGAGACAACATCAGAGGAAATATACGATGGTGATAGCTGGTAACATTATCAACATAGGTAATCAATGATGCTATAAGCTGGTAACATGATCAACAGAGGTAATAGACCAGGTAATAGCTTATAGCTAGAAACATGATGGGCAGAGTTTGGGCTGGTTTGCGGCTCTCACAGTGAGTGTAGGAGCCAGAATGAAGAAGAAGAAAGGACAAGAGTCAACCACAACAGTGAGGATGACTGTTAACCACAACAGTGAGGATGAGTCCAAACTAAAGCACAAGGACAAAGAAAGGTTGCACATAACAAACAGTATAGTGTTGAGTTTGTACCGGTCCGCTGGGTCAGCAGGCAACTCTGTCTCCTTCCGCCAACCCCAGCAGTTAAGTATTGCTGCTATAAAACCAGACTGTCCAGTAAATGATGCAAGTAATTAACTTGTAACACTTTTAAGTACCACTTAAAGGGCAAGCAAGGTTTCAGTATAGACCTAATATGCAGTCATTGATAAATGTTTTGAATAAAAATACACCCATATGATTTTTCCAAAAAAATAGGCGCAAATATTCATGAATTATATAGCTTCTAAAGTATTCATATTCATTACTCAGGTAGAAGAATAGATACTAGCATTTAAAAAGACTTCTTTAGAAGTTGAAGTATCAACAAAAGCTTCTCAATCAAGTAAAAGTGTAAAAGTACTGGTTTCAAAACTGCTATAAAAGTTAAAGTAATGTAAGGGGGGGAAATGCCATTATGGAAAAAAGCTTAGGCCACAGGGGCCTATAGTGCAATCCCCACCTCTCCAAAAAAAAACATTTTTCTTATATTAAAATGTTAATGTTGAAAATGTTGGAAAGCACCTCATTCAGCCGCATTCATGAACATTGAAAATGAACTAATTTTTGTACAATAAAAAGGGGATACATATTTTGGATGGTCGAAATTTCAGTCTGACAAAAAATGTGTCCCCCCCTATAACTTTAGCTAGGAAAGAAGAAACAAATATATTCTTCATTAAGTCTGCATTATAGGGAAGGTATACATATCTTGGCTATTTTTCTTATTTATTTGTGCAAGGTAATGAAAGGCTCTATATTTGCGATAGGCCTACATTATTAGGCTTACCATGATCAATGTTATTATTGTTATTTACTCAGGATATTTAAGCAGCAGGGTCTGGAGAGGACCAATACATTTCTTTCTGCTTCCAATACACTTTTGCGGAGCCCATCACCAGCCTGGCTCTTCCCCCTGGCGCGCTATTGGCTGGTTTAACACAATGACGGAAGGGAAGCGACGGCAAGCAGCCAATTGCCTACAGAGTCGTTTGACCTACGCCCCTTGACCTCTCCTCTTGTGCTGAAGAAAATGACAGCAGGCTCCCCAGACCAACGTGCAATCCATGATTGAGCTTGGTAAGGCAATAGCCAGGCTATTAGCCTACAGGAATAAAATATGATCAGCTGGTTTTCAGTAGACAGCTTTCAGTTCAGCCGTGTTGGAATGAATGACATATGTTATTGGGGGCTCTCTCTGGCTCTATATGTTATTGGGGGCTCTCTCTGGTTCTATATGTTATTGGGGGCTCTCTCTGGTTCTATATGTTATTGGGGGCTCTCTCTGGTTCTATATGTTATTGTAGGGCCCTCTCTGGTTCTATATGTTATTGGGGGCCCTCTCTGGTTCTATATGTTATTGGGGGCCTTCTCTCATTATATATGTTATTGGGGCCCCTCTCTGGTTCTATATGTTATTGGGGGCCCTCTCTGGTTCTATATGTTATTGGGGACCCTCTCTGGTTCTATATGAGTCGTTTGACCTATGCCCCTTGACCTCTCCTCTTGTGCTGAAGAAAATGACAGCAGGCTCCCCAGACCAACGTGCGGGCCCTCTCTGGTTCTATATGTTATTGAGGGCCCTCTCTGGTTCTATATGTTATTGGGGGCCCTCTCTGGTTCTATATGTTATTGGGGGCCCTCTCTGGTTCTATATGTTATTGGGGCCCTCTCTGGTTCTATATGTTATTGGGGGCCCTCTCTGGTTCTATATGTTATTGGAGGGCCCTCTCTGGTTCTATATGTTATTGGGGGCCCTCTCTCATTATATATGTTATTGGGGCCCCTTTCTGGTTCTATATGTTATTGGGGGAACTCTCTGGTTCTATGTGTTATTGGGGGGCCCTCTATGGTTCTATACTAAAGGTGTCCAGATGGCACCTCATACACACATTACTGATTCCACAGGTCCATAGCCTGGTTTCAAAGAGTGTATCGAGATGGATCAAGATGTACTTTATTCATCCAAGACTCGAAATGTGCCAAGTTGACCATGTGTCACAGCAGTAGTTAGTATTTTGTTTAAAAGCCTTCATATGCCATTTTTGGTTTTCCGTTGCCAGAAACAGATTCCAGTGAAAACTGCTGTAGCATCCCTAATCCTTGCATCCCAAATTCCTTTTTGTGTGTGTATGGATTTAAACATTTCTACTGCCAAAAATATTGGAAATATTGTAAGTTAAATCAGAGCATGTAGCCAGAAGACTTTGAGGCCTCTCTAAATTGGGATAACAAGAGCGTTTTTTTTTGTTAAAATTACCATATTACTTTTAGAATTGCTTTATTATTTGGCCTTCTTCTAGCAAACATGTGCATCGCTTGCATTGCTCTCTCTGTGACAGCTAGCTTAGCCTAGCTCAACTCAGCTAAACTCTTCTCTGCACAGCTCAGCCGCGGAACATGCTTAGCACAAAGCCCCAGCAGCAGATGTTACAACTGTACTGTTGGCGGTTAGCTAGATAGATTAGACATGGCTCCGAGGGCTTACCCTGGCAGCCTAGCTTCCACAGAACCCAACGGCCCAAATTGGATTAGCCAGTAAAGGGGAGCGAAGGCGGCCGATGGTGCTGCCTGAACAAGTCGCCTAACACGGCTGAAGTTGAAGTGAGGGTACTTGGATCGGTGAGGCGTAGAGGGACTCGCCTGGCTAGGAAGATAGCCCCTCAGCAGGGATTCCACACAGCCGTCAGAGTGGAAACGGCGCGTCGGCCTCGTTTCTGGGTTTAACCAAGCTGAGACGGCTGGCTCTTCGTTGTTAATATGATCAAAGACCTGGTGTTCCTGGGCCTGGAACGTCCCCTCGACTGTTCTGGCCTGGAGAGTGTGCGCGGGTGCAGTAACAGGAGATGAGGTTGAATGCTGTAGAAGGACGTACTATAGGAAGACAACCAAGACGATTACAAAAAAAGATTAAAAAAAAAGAATCGAAATGTTTTCTGTATTTAAAAGAAGATTAAGGAAGAGCAAATCGTGGGGCCACAGCTGCTGTCTGGTCCTCTGTGGCCCCTGATGATGAAGTGAGTCACCAGTTTGTACCTGGCGTGGAGCGCTGGTTGCTGACTGCTTTAATGAGGGAGCTGTGGGTTGCTAAATCAGTTGTGGCTGATTGCTGGCAGTGGGGGGATTTTTTCAGCACAGATGGCATTTCTTCTTAATCTTCATTTCAGAAATAAATCAAAATTGCCTGGATGCCTGGCCGCCCGCGCTAAATAAGTATTTACGGGCGCGATGGTTTAAAATGTCCCTGACTCTGTGTGTTGAAGGGGAATACTCATTATCGTTTTAACACACAGATCGCACAAGTAACCCGCTGGTAAACCCCGACCTAGCGGAAGCGGAGGCAGGTGAGGCCAGGGATCGGCTAGCAGTAGGCCATAACAACATTTGGCTCCCCTCAGCAGGCGTCAGACGCAGCAACCATGACGACAATACAGAAATAGACTCGTACGAGGAGCAAACATTTGCAGAGCTAAAAGAGGGACGGACGGAGGGCGTGTGTATGCGTGCGTTCCAGTGCACGATACGCGTGTGTGCGTACATCGGAGAATACGCTCTGTTACGTAAGGCGATGCATATTGAATCACTACTGTAGTGTGTTAGATCTGACTGTCCCCGACCCACGCCTTTATATACACACACACACACACACACACACACACACACACACACACACACACACACACACACACACACACACACACACACACACACACACACACACACACACACACACACACACACACACACACACACACACAGACACTTGAATATTTGCTGTGTGCAAGATCTGCATCCTTTCACTGAGGTGCAGAGTGAATAGATCCTGTTTGACAGCCTCCATACAGCCCACCATGGGGGGAAGGGGAGGGAGAGAGAGAGAGAGAGAGAGAGAGAGAGAGAGAGAGAGAGAGAGAGAGAGAGAGAGAGAGAGAGAGAGAGAGAGAGAGAGAGAGAGAGAGAGAGAGAGAGAGAGAGAGAGAGAGAGAGAGAGAGAGAGAGAAGAAGAGAGAGAGGGGGGGGGGGGCCTGGATAGAAGGGAGTATGTAGGACAGGACCGTGAGCAGAAGCAAGAATGAAGATGCTAAAATATAAGCTACGAGAGAGACAGAGAGAGAGAGAGAGAGAGTGCAAGAGCAAGGTAATGAGGAGGCTTCGAAGACAACAGGGTTAATGAATTTTATGGTTGTGTGTGTGTCGGTGGGGGGGGGGGGGGGGGGGCTGGTGTAAATCAAGAAAAGGGGGCCAACTTTAATTATGACAGTGTTGTGAGAGAAAGATCTGCATGGGACTTTGGGGGGGTGGGGGGGTAGAGTTAAGGCAAAGGCTATATTAACAGAGGGCTGTCAAAGACCCCGCTAATCCCTCTAGCCTTATAAGTAATTACTCAGAGAGTGGCAGAGATATAGAGGAACAGAACTGCTTGATAGCAGGGGAGTCCGAGAGAGCGAGAGAGCGAGAGAGCGAGAGAGAGAGAGAGAGAGAGAGAGAGAGAGAGAGAGAGAGAGAGAGAGAGGAGAGAGAGAGAGAGAGAGAGAGAGAGAGAGAGAGAGAGAGAGAGAGAGAGAGAGAGAGAGAGAGAGAGAGAGAGACTTAGCTTTGTCAGCCAAATTGGACAGGGTTCCCCAGGGTGTGTGTGGCATGGGGTATGTGTGAGTGTCTGTGTGGATCTGCTTTGCTATTTGAATATCGCTTCTGGACGAGTTTAAGTTTATATATGCTCTGAAAAGGGCCTCAACAACACCTATGGTCCAAAACACCCTGTTTTGGTGAATATCTCTTGCTTTTCCATTGCGCTAAAGGAAATTCAAATATAAGTATGCTTGTGTTGCGCATAATGAAGCTCACATACTGCTCACAAAACTATAATAAAGCTTTTGTCCAAATTTTAGGATCGCTCCCCATCAAATATAAAACCCAGCTCTGGTCCCAATGCTCAAACTACCGAATTACAGGTCACCAACTAGATTATATTTTATTATTCTTTTGCAGTGTGCTTTAACCTGAAAACCTGCAAGCTGGATTTCCTCATGTTGTCCGAAAACTTAACAGTGGGTTGTTGTGCTAGTGAAAGGAGACTGGATAAAAAAAATATCATTTAGTCTTTATATGCAAGTAAATGAGAAGGAGGAGGGAGGAGAGGAGGAGGAGGAGGAGGAGGAGGAGGAGGAGAGGAGGAGGAGGAGGAGGAGGAGGCAGGAGAGAGGAAGAGGAGAGGAGGAGAGGAGGAAGAAAGACTTGAAAGAGTGTGGAACATACAGCATTTGAAGAGATATTGACAGGTTGTCTCTCTCTTGTCAGGACTGGCCCGTAAACACAACAGAGTAGAGACAGACATACAGACAGAAAAGAGGCTGACGAGCAGAATAATAAATAAATAAAATGACCTTTCAAATCCAGTATTGAAATGCACCTAATTTCCTAGAGATCTGCACACATGGTGAACAACATTGTTACACATCTACAATCTCAGTTTGAAAGTTTTGCAACGGGCTGTCTTAAGGAAAGGCTGATATAGTTGCTTTTATAAATTATTAGTTAAAGAAAAAACCCAAAGAACAATCATATATCTGGGGAAGAACATGGGAATGAAATCAGATGGATACTAAATGAAGATAATTTAGTATCATAAATATCATAAATAATCATCGTCTATTTGAAACGGCTCTTTCACTGCCCTGTGAACTGGATCGCATCCCAAGCTGTCCGAGGCAGGGACCATCTTACCCGCCGCACAGGCTCACGATGAAACGCACACGTCAACATATTACAGCTTACGGGAAGAGCCATTTGATTTTACGTTTGATTAGGCTACTTACTTAACGGCGCCTTCGCGGATGCTTCTTGACAGTCGGCTGAAGGAGATATGGAGGAGGAGGAGAGAGAAGAACTGTAGCGTAGCAACGTGGCTCCAGCCCGGAGCCTCCCCGGCGCGTGAAGTCAACACTCCCCACGCTCCACGCCGGCTGCTTGGTGTTAATCTGCTCCGTGCATCGGAGGAACCGATGGAAGAATGGACGACAGAGAACCAATGGCCCCGTCTTCGTCAGTATGTGGGTCAATTTCGAAATATTCATTCACTTCCCCGATTTCAGCCTTACATTTGATAAGAGCGCGCTGGAAAATGGTAAAAAGGTGGGTCGCGGACGGTGCGCGGTCTCGGCGGTGGAAACAGCCACTAGCCTGACACACTTTATAAAAGCAACTATTATTTTACAATGTATTCGATTAAACACAGACAGCATCATGTTAATGCTCATTTCATGTGTTGTAGTAATAGACAAATTTGTAGCCTAACTTCGTGGAATATGTGGATAAATTGGAGTAAAGTAGGCCTATCTTAGGAAAAATTGCTGTATATTTTATTAATTTATCCATGAACCCCTAGAGCTACAGTTTTCTGACACCAAAGGTATTGAATTAACCTAGAAATTCACCAATATTGCTTGAAGGGGTAAACAATAGGCCCTATATTTACATGATGGTCACCAGTGGCGGTGGGTCAATAGAGGGCGCTAGGGTGCCGCCCCTCCGTGAAATATTCACTTGAATGTATCTATTCAATATATTCAATATTTTATAGATATGGTTGATGAATATACTATTAATCAACTATTATCAATACAAAATAAATAAACAAAAATACATAGTGTTTATCCTCGTTTAATTGTGTGATATACTTGTCACTGCCAGCAACCATTTAAATGCGTCTGAACGTCAATGATTTGGGCTAGACTATTTATTGGTCATTCGAAATAAAGCCCTCCTCCAAGTCAGGGGCGCCGGCCACGTTGAAGTCAATGTAAGCTCGCCAACTTTTTGCTGTCTGTCAAGCAGAGACAGCTGTTCATTCGTGCAAGAAAATTCACCCTCGGGTCGCGCCAGTGTGCGCCCCAGGCCAATGGTATTGCTTTTCTTTTTTGTCATCACCACATGATTGGACAATTCAACGAATCAATCAAATAGGCTCCCTCAGCAGCATTCACGCAAGACAACTACACGTAGAGAAGAGATAGATCGCTAACTAGCAGAGAGTTGTAAGCACTTTCCACGCTTTTCAGTGGAGGAATTGGACTCCACAAGCAATGTTATACTTAAAAGGAGCCAGTAAGTGTATTATAGTCTTTCGGCCTGTAGCATCTAAACAAAATGAAGCAACTGTCCCATATTTCTAAATGCATTTGAAGTAGACATTGAGACTCACAAACAATGGACGCTTTAGGACAGTGATCATGATTTGTCTCAATATCAGAATAACAACGATGGGTCAAATAGCAATGAGCTGGTGGAATGGCCATGAAGTAGGTCTGTATATGCAGTGTACGCTTGTCCAGGCCCTGCAAGTCAGGATGTAGGCCATGAAGGTAAATAGTGGCCATCCCCAAAATGCACCATAATACAGGAAATCAAATCTATTAAATTCATTTATTTTATGGGGGGGGGGGGCAATATTACTAGTGCCCCACCAACATTTTTGATCACCAACCGCCGCTGATGGTCACACTATTTTCAATTCATCTCTCAAAGGGTACAAAATTTATTTATTTTTATATGATTTTAAATGTATTTTATCATGCTACAATAGACCTATATACTCTTGAAAAAGGGCAGATAGTTAATAAAGACGGTGAGCATTTTTATAGAGCCCAGCTCTTAGGGTGGCCACTTGAGACCTAGCCTGATTATGGGAACATCATTTTCTTTGCCCTTTGTTGTGTTAAACACACACACAGAGACACACACAAACATCGATGTAGACACACACACACACACACACTCACACACACACACACACACACACACACACACACACACACACACACACACACACACACACACACACACACACACACACACACACACACACAACACACACACACACACACACACACACACACACACACACACACACACACACACACAGATATGTGTTCTATTCTGTACATCTATAATTAAACCAAGACTACAAACAACCAGTACCAAAGATGTGAGAAGCCCGAAATGCAGGGCAGGCCAACGTAAAATAACAGCTGATGTAAAACAAGATTTAAACTATAATTCTGTTTGTAATATACATTTTAGATAAAGACCACGGTTACTCCAAGATCCTTTAGTTTCCGGAAGCACTTTGCCCTTCAAATCTTGGTTAGTATATAATGTCAGTGAAATCATTATCATCGGTCATTGGCAACGCTAACAATGGTTGTCATATTCGGTTATATTCAGAATACAGGTTAGTAAGATGAAGAAGCATGTTGTAAGTGTTGAATTAATATTAACTTCATGTTTAAATCTTGAATCTGCAAATTAAGATGTTTTGTACTGCAGTAAGTGTATGAAACAGACAGGGGCGGAGCTATGGCGGGGCAGCCAACGCATCACAGGGGGGGCCCCTCCCATGCTCAACGGGCCCCCTCCAAAAACTAGCAAGTGTTTGATCATTTGTGTATATTGCTCAAACTGTGAGGAACAATTTACCGACATGCAAGTTTATCTGCCCGTGATTTTAGGTATTCTGTTTTATCATGGCAGGAGTCAAATTTGAGGAAAGAAAATCTGTCAGATGAAATCCCTAAAACAATCTTGAAAAGTAATATATTAGTGGATTTTATTTGTAAATTGATGTTCTTCCTTTTTGTGTTTAATCAAATAAATTCATGGTATGGCACCCGAATGCATGATGGGTACCATAGTGGGCTGCTTGTTGACTCTCAATTGACGATCTGGCCAATCATTGGCCATGTTGTCAATTTTGAGTGAACGAGCAAGGAAGTTTGACATCACGCACATTGTCAATGACTTTGCTGAATGCCTTTTCAATAAAATCATGACGAATAGCTACGTTAAGGCTGTAAAAATGTTAGGTTGCAAAATGTCATTTTGACTTTTTCTCAAACTCAAACTACCAACATTTTCAACACAAAATACAAAAGCTAGAGTATAGTTTATAAAAGAAAAAAATAATAGTTTGAAATGAATAAAATAAAACAGTTTAAGGCTTTTTAAATTATGCCCCAGCCAGGCCTTTTAATCTCTTTATAATTTGTCCATATCCATACGTTCTTAGAACTTATGATCTCTTAAATCTAATTTGTTAAATAATTTTGTTGGACTTGCGGCCTATATTTATGTGGTTCAGTAATGTGTATGTAGCTTTATTTTGTTGGAAACTGTAATAGATGTTTATATAGCCTAACCGAGGCGGTTAAGGGGGCAAGCTAGCTCCAATAGAGGCTGGTCCCAAGCACGGATTAACGGGGAGGGTTGGTATCAGGAAGTAAACTCTAGTAATGAGAATAGCATGTGAACCTGAAGGTGAGATAGCATGCTGACGATGAGTTGAATGTAGGCCTACAGTGTTGCACTCCACTCTTCTCACTGGCATAGGCCGCAGACAGGCAGTTTGTGTGTGTGTGTGTCTGTGTGTGTGTGTGTGTGTGTGTGTGAGTGTGTGTATGTGTATTGTGTGTGTGTGTGTGTGTGTACGTGAGTGCGGGGGGCGGGCCTTGACCCATTTCTGCCCCAGAGCCCTTCGTAAATTTGTTCCGCCAATGGAAACAGTCGATGAAAACCACTACAGCCCTGCCAATGGCGCCAAAGCCAGGGGAGACGACAGGTGGAGGTGGCCGTATTACGCAGGACTCGAGGTCTCGGTCCCCTTCACCGAATATCAATGTATTATGCACCGTGCATTATGTGATTTATTCCAATATTGTTGGTGAACAGTTGTTTATTCTTTTCTTACTGTAGTCAATTTACAAGTCGATCCTTTAGCAAACCAATAGTTTATTATTGATGCAATAGCAATGCAATTTATAGATAATGGTCATGATACTATGTGTATAAAAGGGTTTATGTCCATGAGAGTTATTGATGATACCATTGTTTAATGATTAAATTGACATGACGCAAAATGTATTCCTTATCCTATTTTATTTTGTGTTACAGGTGAATACTAAATAATGGACTCCCATTGAGAATGCCATACAGCCTGCGCTACCACAACTAGATCGAGACACACTGGAAACAGTGGTCAGGTGTCGTCCATGTTATGTGTCACAATGACGCTTCTTTAAGAGGCATGGGATGCTCTTTTTCCCCTGAGAGAGAGAGAACACCCCTTATAAAGAGTACTTGTGTGCATTGGCCCTGGTAAGAGGGCAGTATTTCACCTCACATTCTGGGTTTATCAGAATGAACTGCAATTAAAGGCTGACCAATTGCGAAAATTAACAATTGCAATCTACCTGTGTACCCTTTCTGTTATAAATGCTCTCTATACCCTTTAATCAGATAGGTTAGTATTAAACATGGCCATTCATCTGCACTCTAACCAGGAGCCCTAAATATGCATTCATGTTTTTATGTATTGCATGTTGGCCTGCACGTTATTGACAGATGATCATTTGGAGACCAGGCTGGAGAAGAATAAAATTACCCTTAAACCATAGTTTATAATAGTATATAATATAAGTTACAGACTAATAGCTTGGAGTGTTTTCCCATGCCTTTGTTAATATAATTCTTCTCCTCAGCGACTCCAACCTCTGCCAAAACCGAGGACCACTTCTCCCGTTCCATCCCCTCCAGGCTCGTCGTCGTGCTAGGTAAACGTCTCGTTCAATAAAAGTGCTCTTTTGAAGATAAATGCAAGTAGGTGGACACAGCAAATACTGGTCAGGTAACTCAAGTAACACAAGTGAAGTACCATTTCAAAGATGTCAACGGGGGTCCCTTTTCAATTCCGCACACAAATAATTACGAGGGTCTGCAGACAATACTATGTTGTAATTGAATTGTTGTTTTAGGTTGTGATTATTGCAGGAGAACGTGTGGTCTGCGAACCAGAGGATGCGGTCGATTGAGGGCCCTGTTGTAATCCCACATTCACATCCCATGCCAGATTTCATAACAGCCTTGTCATGTTTGCCACTTTCTATGTGTTGAATATTGAATACAAGGTGGAGGCAGCCACAACGCTGGAGTTTGTTCAGTGGTGTTGCTCGCAATGCATATTGTGCATCACACTTCGTTCATTTACTTGACCTATATTTCTAATTTTGCAGGGGAGCAGTTCCTTAGGGGAAAGGAGCCATAGATCTTTTTGTGCGTCTAAGTCACTTCTGTTCAACAGAAGAATGGGTCAGCCTCTCTTTACATGTGTATTTGTCTGTAAAGGGGAAATCACTATCATGAAGATGCTGATGGAAATATGTTTTTCAGGTTACATTTTATTACTGCAATGGTCTCCTTACAGGCCTCCCAAAAAAACTCTAAGGTTTTTTAGAGTTTCTAACAAAGACCAAAATATATATATTACACCAATTTTTTGGCTCCCTGTAGGTCAGATAATTGATGTTAAAATCATGTTGCTAAACTATATATCCCTACATGGTTTAAGATATTTAAATGATATGCTTCCACAACATAAACCTTCTAGACCACTAAGATCATCTGAGACCAATCTGTTAAATATATACACGAAACATGGGAAAGCAGGATTTAGTTACTAAGCAACAATAGCTGGAATAAACTCCCTTTAGACTTGCCCCAACTCAGGACTACTTTTAAAACAAGACTGAAGACTTTTATGCTTGCTTTAGCTTTCTTCAAAGTCTTAAATCTAAAATGCTTTTTTTTTAACCTTGCCTTTATTTTCTATTTAATTAATAAAATCCTTTTTTTAACTGCCTTTATTTTGTATTTTTTACCAGAGAGATAAATGATCTGATACTAGGGAGACAGTTGAAAGAATAAGGTTTTGAGACTCGAGTTCTGTCTGGGTTACAGTCCTAGAATCCGGGTTGGAGTCACAGAATCTGTTTGGAGTACCAGAGAAAGGACCAAGGTCCTTTGGGTCGGGATGGAGTCCCGACGTGGATATCAGAGAGATAAATGATCTGATACCAGAGAGACTGTTGATCCTGATACAAGAACTTTGAAGGGTTTGAGACCCGAGTTCTGCCTGGGTTAGAGTCCTAGAATCCTGGTTGGAGTCCCAGAGAAAGGACCAAGTTCCTTTAGGTCAGGTTGGATTCCCGACGTGGTTACCGGAGAGACTGTTTATTGTTTATTGGTTTATTATGGATCCCCATTAGTTGTCGCAGAAGCGGCAGACTAGTCTTCCTGGGGTCCACTTAAAATCTGAACATACAAACAATTAATCATCACTCGAATACAGTAAAAGTAGTGACAAAAATACAAATACATAGCAACAGTCAAACAAACAAAAAAAATGGGCATCTGGGCGCCACAGAGCGCAAACACCTTCATCAAAACATAATTCATTGAGCGCCAAGCCAAGTCAGAGTCCCGAGTTCATATTTAACATAAATAAACATAGGATTTAATTTGCCTCTTGAATTCCCTCTTCACAGGTATAACACGAATGTGCAAAGGGAGTATATTCCACAAAGAAATGGACCTATAGAAGGATGTCCTCCTCATTGCATTACTCCTACAGTGTGGGAGCTGATCTGATCTTAAACACATTGCACTTTCTAAAATGCTTTTTAAACTTTTCCTTTATTTTTTATCTTTTGTACTCATTTATTGCATATGTTTTCTTTTACTTATCTATGATTTCATTTTATTGTATGACAATGTTTATATGTGAAGCACTTTGAGTCTGCCTGAAAAGTGCTACATAAATAAAGTTGCCTTGCCTTGCCTTAAATATGTTTTATAAAACTGTTACGGATGCAGATCTTTTTCGAAATTCCAGAAAATATGCCAACTATTATATACTAGGGATGGAACGGTTCAAGTTAAAATATCGGAACTATATCACTACACTGTAACAATTGACTGTAATATTTTACGGTAAGATTATAAAGTCACTTATTGTTTTATAATTGTACAACCTATACTTGTATTTCCTTGAATTCTGCAATGCATTATAGGCACAAAATCTGAATACAATATTACCTAGCATTTTTTAGTATTTCGTTCTTATATTCATGTACAGCTCGATACTGTGATTATTTCTACAATATTTTGCAGGCAACTTTAATTAGCAGAAACTTACAGTACATTTTACATTCAGTATGTTACAGTATAGTTCCGGTTCGGGGCATGTATGTATTGTTCGGTTCATTCAGTAAAAAAAAAGTGTTGCGCCGTAATTACGTTAAGTTAATATACTCCTCCAGCTCTAATATAGCAGGCTGCTAAAGTAATATACTCCTCGTTATCAGCTCTATCTACTAATTATTACAGTATGCTAAGGTAATATACTCCTCTATATCAGTTCTACTAATAATAACAGGCTGCTAAGGTAATATACTAATCTACTGTATATCAGCTCTACCTACTAATAATAATAGGCTGTTAAGGTAATATACTCCTCTTTTACAGTTACCACACTAGTGTTTTAACAAAAAATACTTTACTCGGATATTACTGTGTACAAAGTTGGTTTGTTTTATTTTACATTTATAATACTGTGTAAAGTAAGTTGTCAATTGCTGCCAGTTAGTTACTGTGAATTCCAGGGTAGTTTAACTTGACATAGATCAGCGTAATTAAGTTCGATCTATATTTTTAAAAACAAGCGTAAAGTAAAGGCTACTGTTTACTTTATCGGGCCAAACATACCATACTCCAATATATTATCCTAAGTAGGACAGGTACAGTAACCAAACCGTTTCGGTGTCCACATCTGTTTCTAGCACTTTCCCACGGCTTTCCCGACTTGCAAAGTGGCTGTTTGCAACGGTAAAAAATGGTAAACATTTGGGATATTCATAGATACGAAAGTAAGGAAAAGTTACGATATAAAGCACATTCTCAGCAATTACAAGAATTTATTAGTTGCAACAGTAAAATCACAAAAAAATCTCTTTGATTATGACCCAGAACCACGACACTGCTCGGGTCTATAAGCCGCGTATCGTCTTGCTTCAGATTGCTATTTCAATATATCTTCAAGGAGACGCGTTGTAGCAGTTAGTGGTGGAGCAGGAGGAAAGGAGCAGTGTGGACTTGAGGATCAACGTTGGCTGTTGAGGACCATCAGCTTCCTACACATGGCCTGCTAACATGTTACTTACTTAATAGTCATTACGGTTCTTTGTTTGTCCTAAAATAAGAACACTTTATTATTTTGTTTTACAGGTTTCTTATGCAATGTAATTGTCGTTAGCCAGTGCTATATAATAAAACATTGTTCTGTCGCTGTTTTCAATTGTGCAAGGAATATCATACAATTATATTCCAAAACAAATAATCAAAGGTGCATCATCCAATCTTTCTAATTGGTTGTCCTTTTTTTTATTAAATCACAATGTTATGAACAGGCTAATTACTTCTATTTTAGTTTTTGTTTATCAATAAGATAAGTAAAGATAATGTCATGTTACCAGTTTCACATTTAATCACAATGTTCCTAATGGTACATTCTTCGCTATATAAAAGCTGTTGTAGTCTATTTGCAAGTGGCTTGCTCATGATTTTCAATATTGCTGGTCACTGGCTACATGCACTTGCATAATGAGCATATCTATGAGACGTATGCCCATGTTGCAATCCCAGCATTTCCCTCTGTAGCATACACTGACGTGTTTTTATCCAAAGCTATGAACACTCTAGCTATGTATGTATACAGACATTGGGTAAGATCCCAATCAAGGAGCATCTGGATATTAAGGAAGGTTGAGCACAATCACTACAATGACTATAGTAAAGGAAGCAGAGTGTGAATGTAAAGGTGTCTTCACGGTTGCCCCTTTCCCTCTGGTGCTAAGTTGAATACCTTTTAGACGAGTCTGTCAAGTACTGGCTGCCAGCTGGCGCATGGAAGAAAGAGTGCAAGGCATTACATCCAGAAAAGAGACAGTCAAACCACCCTAGGCATAGCCTGTCTTTTGGCGGCTGCTTGCTATCTGTCTGCCTTTATCCACTTTGATCACAGAAACGCAGCTGAGCTGGAAATTCAGCAGCACTCCAGCTCGGGTCTGTCCCCTGCCTGTGAAGGAAGACTGCTCCGTCATAGTGTGGCGCGGGCGGGAATCCTTTTGTATGGTAATTTGCGATGGAAAGGGACAGTAAAGGGATGTGTTTCTTTTTTTTTTGGTGTGTTTCAAAGCAGCTCTTTGATCCGAAGTGTGAAGTCAGGAAGGCTGCAGAAGGGAAATGTGGATGTACAGTCATCCATAAAGGTGTTGAAGTGCCAGGCGGAAATATGAAAGAGACAGCTATGACCTTTTTTTTTAATTCTGGAATAAACAACCTTGCAATTGAAATTAAGAGACCAGATTTGCTGTTTTTCCGTTGAAGTTAAAGGTGTGGCTCTGATACGATTTGTAAAAACAAACAATGATGATTAAAAGATGATCAGAAGTCCTTCGTTAAAGGGGCTTAAGAGATCTGTAAATTCCCCTTTTTGAGGTATTATTTGAAAACCTAGTTGAATCCACCCATTTCAGAGGGGCATGAGGTGAAATACAGGCAGCGTGAGTTGAATGCCCCCTATGGGACCTCTGGCCCTTGTATCAGTGCCGAGGTAGATCTGCTGAACTTAATCGTGTATCTGCCGTCAAAGCAACACTATAAGACTTATTAGAGTACTGTACTCACTAGAGTATTATATCAGTGTTAGAAAACCGGATGTCCTCAACTGTATAAATATTAATACATTTAATAATCCTTTAAGGTGCTGTAGATACAATTGAAAGGATGTACAAAAAAATAAATAAATGACTTTGGTTTCACTTCCACCTTAATTACGGAGTAATGAAAGGGGAGAGTTTCATTGTAGACGTCTCCAACAAGAGAAACACTAAATCCTGAATGACAATTGCAGGTAGCCAGGAATCAATCCTCCTGGCTATCTGCAAGAACCCTGGTATTTAAGGTTGCCTCATCTATTCCCTGGCTGCAGATACTGTTCATTGTCATTAAGTGGGTCAGGTTCAGTCTTTCCAGAGCAGGAGTCATAGCTAATACCTCTAGACTCGAGGAATGCAGGTCCCGGCGCCCATCAGTGCAAGAAGAGCAAACGGGCTGTGTAGTACTTTCCTTGCCACAAATCGACCCTCTTCTTTTGCTACCGGTCTCGGTGTGATCCAAGCCTTGATTCAGAAGCATCCCGCGTTGAGCGTTATCTCCCGATGGACCAACCTCACCTCCACACGTGACCGTGTGAGTCCATTTTCAGTTAACGAGTCCGAAGAGGTGTGAGCAAAGCGCAGTCAAATCGATACGCCTTGGTGGCGGATGATTGGGTGAGAGGAAGGGGAAGTGTGCGCACTCTGCTCTTGGGCCATGGGGTTCAGCTTTAACAAGGCCAGCTCACGACTGGCCTGGGTGTTAAATGAACCCGGACCAGACATTAACGATTGAACAGGTCTCTCCAAAAAGTAGGTCTGCACCGCAGCTCCTCCAACCTGTTTCCACGGCCCGACCCATACGTGGATCTCTCACTTTTTTTGTTTTTTTGCATTTTCTTGCCACCTATTGATTGGTTTAGGTGGTAATTACCCTTATTGAGTACCGCACCTGCAGTCAAATGACTTAATCAGTCCAGAATAACATGGCTGAGGGGTCTTACCCCCACTCTAGTGGTCTGCACCGATGTGCTCATGTTTGTATTTCACCAACTCAAGTGCATAAATGGGTGCCGGGTTCTGATTGGGTGAAGAAATATCTTCATGAGGTCATGAGTTGGTACATCCGAAGTAATTGGGGATATATAAGAGTTGGAGTCAGAGCAGACGAGAGAATTGCCGGTCACAAAAAGCGCAATGCATTGAACTCCTAGCGCGACGCATGGAGGTTCTCTCAGTACGTGTTGTTTTTTGTGGTTAACGAGCAGCCAATAGGCAGCTAGAGAAGCTGCTCCACTAGCTGCTTCAAGGTCACCGCTAGCTACTTTAGTGGCCTGCCAACGTCTCCATGGAAACCGCTAGCTACTTTAGTGGCCTGCCAACGTCTCCATGGAAACCGAACTGAGCCGAAAAATATGAAAAGTGAAGGAGTTGGCCTCCCACATAGTTAAAGATGTGCGCTCACTCAGACACGTACACTCTTATCTTACACAGACACACACACACACACACACACACTACTACACACACAAGCTATCATACACACACACAACGTGTGTACAAATGGCAGTAATGACATGTCTTGGGACCACTGTGCTGCATTGCTTAAAAATAACATCAGCCATCGGGGACGAGGTGTTGGGAACCACATAGTCGTGTACACAAATAGGCCATAACACCAAAGGTTGAGCGCTTCCTCTCTCAATCTCTCTCTCACTTTATCTCGGTCTCACTCTCGCTCTCTCTCTCTCTCTCTCTCTCTCTCTCTCTCTCTCTCTCTCTCTCTCTCTCTCTCTCTCTCTCTCCTCTCTCTCTTTCTCTCTCTCTCCTCTCTCTCTCTCTCTCTCTCTCTCTCTCTCTCTCTCTCTCTCTCTCTCTCTCTCTCTCTCTCTCTCTCTCTCTCTCTCCCCCCCCCTCTGTGTTTCTCTCTTTGTTGTCTGTGTGTGTGTCTGACTCACACACTATTTATAAATATTTTCTTTTCTCTTTCCTGATAGATTGGGAGTGTCTCTTTGCTCGTTATCACAACAAAAACAGTGCGTTCCTTCGTCCTTCGTGGTTTAAATGAAGACGCAGTTACCTCCTTCAGGAAATGTGTGTTTTAAGGCACTCCTGCCACAGATGTGTGCTCCCTCAACGGGGGAAATAAAGATGCTTCCTTGTGTTGTGTTTCTGCACATTTCTTTTTTTTCATCAATCTTTTGAAGTGGCAAAAATGCGAAGGCCAGATTTTGGAAGGAGTTCTTGCGTCAGAACTGGTAAACAGTGAAAGCTCCTTTATGCCATGATCATCCTTTTGTGCATGCCGTGTGCTACCATTCATTAACCCATGACGTGACATTGAGGATTGCTAAGGGATATGCACGATGACAAAGTGAATGACATGGTAGGGAATCCAGGATAGCCTGGCGACATCATGGATGAACTGAACACCAAATTATTTTTTCAAAAAATAAAACAGAATTGTATTCTATCTAAGGGTGACACTAGTTTGCATTTCAATTGACATAAAATGCAATTGCATCACGACCGATTTCAATGGGTTTCTCTGACAATAACTCACAGATAAAACGAGAAATGTCCTGTCCCTAGATGTCCCTGTCGCTATTCTTCGAGGAATGTCAGCCTGTGACGGCGGTTGTGATTTCTCTGTGGACAAGGACTGTGACACATGGCAAAAATATCAGAGAACACAGACAATCCATCCAGACGGCAGATAACCATTCTCACAGCAGCAACAGCAGCTGTGAATCATCCCCTAGAGGGGTCTCTAGTGCTCAAACACACCGCCGAGAGAGATGGATATTATCTAACTGCAGTTCTTCTATCTGCCATATGATGTCGCTGTTCTACAAGTAACAATTAACGCTTTTTTTCCTTCCCACCCGCAATATGTCTGTCTGGGAAACACACCGATGGACAACTATTTCTACACATCAACATGAAATATTGCCATTCATTTGAATATTTCCATAAATATATAGGCTATATAGTGCATGCGTGCACTTAGAGGAATGTGGGGGAAGGTTCTGGCTGCGTATTTGATATATTTTTCTCTGTGCATTTTAGGGGGAAAAGTAAAAAGACAGAAGGAGTTGTAAAAACACACCTACATGGAGATGGCAGAAGTGCAGCTCTCTGATCCTCTGCCTTGACGCTCCGTCGGCGTGAGTGAGCGGCTCTTGAAACATGTCGACACACTGCCGCCGCGCTCCCACTGATGAGCAATATCAGTGTCAGTGTAATTGTGGGAGGATGTGTGTTCCTCCCCTGCCCTGCACACACACACAGAAACACACACACACACACACACACACACACACACACACACACACACACACACACACACACACACACACACACACACAAACACACACACACACACACACACACACACACCACACACACACACACACACACACACACACACACACACACACACACAAATGAACGCATACATGCAGTCGCACACGCACACGCATGCATTCTTTCCATCATTTGCGAATGCACAACAGATTTCCATCTCTAAAGGATGTCTGGAGGAATTCTTAATCGCCGCAAACACACACAGACACAGAATAAGGCTGGGGTTGCTGCAGGCTAACTAAAGCTGACAGAGTTATCAGGGTCGTATATACGGGAGGCTTCCTGTCACGGCCCTCTACTCTCCTTCACTTTTTATCTCATCCCTGCTCCCCATCGCTCCCCATCGCTCCCCCCTTCTCTCCCTCCATGAGTTTCTATTCTCTCATCAGCCTCCCCCCCACACACACACACACACACTCCATTCCCTATCCAACCAAACACCGTTTCTTCAAGAACTCTTGGAGATCTAGAGACTTGCTTTTTTTTTCTCACATCTGTGTTGTTGTTTAGCTCTCACAATGGTTTGATGGAGTGGTGGTGTGTGTCCATGGTATGGGATGGTCAGAGCCCTGCCTCTGCCTTCTGTGCTGCGGTTTCAGACGCTTTTATTCTGCTTTTTGCTGTGGTGCTGTCATTTCTGAT
>OLKM01001456.1:128190-133986 GCA_900291075.1 Melanogrammus aeglefinus
TGAGATACAGCAATATACAGCCAATCTCCCAGAGTTGACCCAATCAGACACATATGAATATTAGATGGGGGGGGGGGGGGGGGGGGGGGGGTTGCTATGGTGAGATGGAAAATGAAACTGTTCCCAGATATAGAAAATGAATGTAAAGCAATTGAGGGAAATGAAAGAATTTAGACTAGAGTGAGTGGAGCACATAGAGCATGGCTTACATTGCTTTGAGCCAAGCACAACATCCTGCAGTTATACTGTTACAGCAACCCACTCCAGAGATGTTTTTTGTATTTCAGACCAACACACACCATTGGTTTCATACATCCTTGTATTCAGTTCCGGAACATCCCTAATTCAATATGCAGGCTTGTGTGCGTGCATGCTCATGGTGTAGATTGTGTGTATTTGCGTGTGTGTGTGTGTGGGAGTGAGGGAGTATATTTGTGTGCATCTTTGAGTGAGTTAATGTGTGTGAGAATTGAGAGGGCGTGTTTTGTGTGTGTGTGTGTGTGTGTGTGTGTGTGTGTGTGTGTGTGTGTGTGTGTGTGTGTGTGTGTGTGTGAGTGAGTGGTGTGTGAGTAGTGTGTGAGTGTGTGTGTTGTGTGTGTGTGTGTGTGTGAGTGCAGTCAGTGAGTGAGTCAGTCAGTCAGTCAGTCAGTCAGTCAGTCAGTCAGTCAGTCAGTCAGTCAGTCAGTCTGTCTGCCTGACTGTCTGTCTGTGAGTGAGTGAGTGAGTGAGTGAGTGAGTGAGTGAGTGCGTGCGTGTGTGTCTGTGAGTGAGTTAATGTGTGTGTGTGTGGTCTTGTTGTATACCCTGGCTTTAAGGTACAGCAGTGTCTTTAATGAGGCAGTTCTGTGCACAGTGCCCTTGAGAGTGACTTGACGTGCCCTGCATGCCAAACACCGTCCCACCAAGCCAGCCACCCAGTAGCCCATCCTTCTGACATCCCACACAGCCACCCGGCCGGTTGGACTGCCTCCACCACCCCAGCACTTCCTCACCTTCCTCCCTAACGCAGGCAGCTGCACACGCCTCACACACACAGCCCCTGTGTGTCTTTCTGTGTGTGTGTGTGTGTGTGTGTGTGTGTGTGTGTGTGTGTGTGTGTGTGTGTGTGTGTGTGTGTGTGTGTGTGTGTGTGTGTGTGTGTGTGTGTGTGTGTGTGTGTGTGTGTGTGTGTGTGTGTGTGTGTGTGTGTGTGTGTGTGTGTGTGTGTGTGTGTGTGTGTGTGTGTGTGTGTGTGGTGTGTGTGTGTGTGTGTGTTGATTGATTGGTGGGGTTTCCTAACCAGACTGAGGGCATATCAACAAGCGATAACCTCTCTCTCTCTCTCTCTCTCTCTCCCCCCCTCCCATTCATCACCTGGGTCTCTCTCCCTCGCGTTCCCGCCCTTCTCTGAGTACAGCTCAGATAGTCTCTGACCTGATGTCTGTGTACTTTGTCTGATATTTATGTATCTGGCTAAGCCCTTGAGCTCCCTGTCAAGACTTTCTGGCTCAGCTCTTTCTCACTGTGTATCTCTCTCTCTCTCTCTCTCTCTCTCTCTCTCTCTCTCTCTCTCTCTCTCTCTCTCTCTCTCCTCTCTCTCTCTCTCTCTCTCTCTCTCTCTCTCTCTCTCTCTCTCTCTCTCTGCTCCTCTGCTCTCTCTCTCTCTCTCTCTCTCTCTCTCCCTGCCTCTCTCTCTCTCTCTCTCTCTCTCTCTCTCTCTCTCTCTCTCTCTCTCTCTCTCTCTCTCTCTCTCTCTCTCTCTCTCTCTCTCTCTCTCTCTCTCTCTCTCTCTCTTCTCTCTCTCTCTCTCTCTCTCTTCTCCTCTCTCTCTCTCTCTCTCTCTCTCTCTCTCTCTCTCTCTCTCTCTCTCTCTCTCTCTCTCTCTCTCTCTCTCTCTCTCTCTCTCTCTCTCTCTCTCTCTCTCTCTCTCTCTCTCTCTCTCTCTCTCTCTCTCTCTCTCTCTCCAATGTACAGTGAATACATTCTGAATACCAAATTATTTGCTCCTCAGAATGAACCTCTTATGGTATGAGTAGAATCAATCTATCTCGCAGCCAGTGCTATGCATCTGTCCTCTGCGACTCAAAGATATGGCAGCATCTGAGAGCAAGGAAGCTGAGTGAACTCTAGGTTCATCATAGCCGTACTGATCTCTTATTCCCTTGTATCGCTCACACTGCCGTAAGAAGTCCTTTTTTTTGTGAGCAGCTTATCATTAGTCACAATGGACACACATATTTTGCAACGCAGTAGTCTCTGCATTCTGTTCAAGGAACAATCACTGCCATGACAAAATTTGAAGTTGAGACACAAAGATTTTTTTTAATTATTTTTCAAGGTTACTGTCAGCGCATGTGTCTGATAGAAGTTGATAGGGTGTCTCTTATAATTGACTTTGTTTCTCTTTCCGGTGTGTGATTTGACTTTATTTTTGTTGATGATAACTTCGTTGGGGCTGTCTGCAGGCGGTGCTTAAGCTGTGGTGGTGCTGGGCAGAGCTTGTGCATCACCAGGTAGAGGGGACTCTTACCCCGGGTCACCCCTATAGGCTCTGCAGGGCTTCTGATTTGACAATCGTCTCTGGATTGGAGATGATTGTCAAATCAGACGGCTCACTTTTTAATATTGATTATCATCAGACATCGGCCAAGTTCTGCCCTGCAGGCATTGCTGGTTCTGTTCCTGTGGACTCTCATATGGTGCATTTCCACCAGCAGGTGCGGTTCGGTGTGGCATGAATAGGTTCATGTTTCCCCCCCCAAAAGTGGGCGGGGTCCGAACTTAGCCGTGATTAGCCATACTTATCTCTCAGTGCTCCTCCGTTGGGGTACCAAGCAATCTGAAAGGGTGCCCAAAAAGGTGCTACACACACCGTCCTTTGATTGGTTGACAGAATCGTAACTTCTGTGTGGGATTATAATAAACAAAGTACCCCCCGAGGGGTTTCTGGACAACGGTGAAAGCTTAGTTTATTGAAGAACATGTTGCGCAAAAGTTTGCAGTCCTTCCTTGACGTCCTACATTATTATTCATCCTTTATTAAGCCCTTCGCTACTCTTTCATGCAAAGGCCGCTGACGAATATCCTCAATTTCACTCTGGCATTTCTCTTGGATGCATAGGCCGCTGACGAATATCCTCAATTTCACTCTGGCATTTCGCTCAAGCTCTCCCAGGTGGAGCCCACTCTCTGACATTTCCGCCTATACACTTCTTCTCCAGCTGATTCCTGGGGCGACCTCTTTTCCTTTTCCCTTGGGGGGTTCCATTTCAGGGCTTGACGTTGTTGCAGGTTTTCTGAGGGTATGGCCAATCCAACTCCACTTTCTCTTTTGGATTTGTAAGTCTATGGGGTCTTAGCTTGTTCTTTTCCACAGGTCCACACTGTTGCCGTTGACTTTTCACCAGATATTCGGTATCCTTCTGAAGCAGGTGTTGATTAATGTTGGCAGCCTGTGTGTTGTGTGCTTTGTTGTTCTACATGTTTCAGCTCCATACATCATCGCTTGTTTCACGTTGGAGTTCAAGATGAGTATCTTAGTATGTGTGATAGTGTCTTACATTGTTTTTCTTTGTTTATTGTCCCGTGTTCTTCTTTTTCATTGGATTTATTAGCAGGCTAAACTGCGTCGCGTTACTATGAGGTCACGATGCTTTTGTAGCTGCCGCGGCTATCGCCATCCGGCTTAAACTCCGCCCTAGCGTACTGTCAGCGGAAATGCCAGCCATGACTGAGCTGCGCCTAACCGCACCTAAACTACCAGACCTAGTCGTACTGGGCCTAAGCGCAGCCACCGGTGGAAACGCGCCAATAGTGGACTCTCTTAGTGGGCTCTCATAGTGGACTATCATAGTGGACTATCATAGTGGACTATCATAGTGGACTATCATAGTGGACTATCATAGTGGACTATCATAGTGGACTATCATAGTGGACTCTCATAGTGGACTATCATAGTGGACTATCATAGTGGACTCTCATAGTGGACTATCATAGTGGACTCTCATAGTGGACTATCATAGTGGACTATCATAGTGGACTATCATAGTGGACTCTCATAGTGGACTATCATAGTGGACTATCATAGTGGACTATCATAGTGGACTATCATAGTGGACTATCATAGTGGACTATCATAGTGGACTCTCATAGTGGACTATCATAGTGGACTATCATAGTGGACTCTCATAGTGGACTATCATAGTGGACTCTCATAGTGGACTATCATAGTGGACTATCATAGTGGACTATCATAGTGGACTTTCATAGTGGGCTCTCATAGTGGACTATCATAGTGGACTATCAAGGTGGACTCTCCTTTCACTTAAGAACTCCGGTTCGTCTTCGGAGGATGGGGTCCGAAGATGACCCGGAGTTGCCCCTTCACACATGCAACACCCAACCGGAGATAAGCCGCATCAGACCGGTTTGGTGACAGTCACGGTGAATTCTCTGGCACTCCGATTCCCCAGACTTTACACTAAGGCTGACCTAGAGACCTGCGTTCACACATAAAAGGCCCTCCGGGTGTCATCCAAAGAAAGTCTGGCGCACAGTGCACGTCTGATAGTATGTTTGTGAACAACCGTGCATGGAGCTTTTCTATTGGGTGATTTCCCATTTAGATAGTCGTGTTGGACCCCAGACTTCCCTACTGTATAACCCTTTGGACCAAGAACCTATTTGGAGTGTACATTAGATATTTTCATGAACATTCACAGCCATGCCAAAACACCCAGTGGAAGTGATCGTCAAACCCAAATATGTTTACTTCTTTGTTTGTTCAGTTTCTGTAAATCCTAGTGTGGATTTGTCCTGCTAAGAAGTTAATTGAAAAAGGGCAGAATGGATTTCAAGTTTACTCTCAGTGCATGCTTCTGATTTGAAGTTAAAAGTTGTCGACCCTCTTTTGAGGGGAGAGCAGAACAAGGCAATCAGCTCAGTTTAAGCATTTAACCTCTGTGTCTACCAGAGTAACACCAGAAACGGAGGCTCTCTGTGGCGCTTTCTGCAGTTAATTTATACATACTGAATAGGGTCGGGCACATATTGCAACCCTGTCTCACAACAAAGCACTGCTTAAAAGAGCTAGTTGCTCCGTTACCAGCTTTTAATTGCACATTTGCTATTATTATACATTGTTTTAGTTGAATCATATGTTCCTCATCATCCGCTCTCGTGATCTGTTAAAGAGTCTTTATGCCAGATGGAAGTGAAAATTTTCTTCACATCCAAATAGCAGGAATATATTTGGAATGTGAAAATGGCTGAAAAACAAGGTGGGATGTGCGATGCTTTGGAAGGAAGCCGATCTCCCTTTTATGGACAAGGAGACAGCATTATGGTCAAGGAGGAAACGCTATATTCTGGTTTTCGAATGCTGCAGAGCACCTTTCCCATCGCACTTAGGACACAGATAAACCTTCGTTTTGGGGTTCAAAGGCGACCTTTCCTGTGCTGTTTCACAACATTTAATTTAGTATCAGTCAGAGTTAGTTTTTCACTTGAATGTCCTCCAATTTATAATAAGTGATGAGTGAGTGGGGGGGGGGGGGGGGGGGGGTTGTTGTTAACCATCTTTTCCATATTCTTTAATTTCTTTAATTTTTGTTTTGTTTTGTAGGTCATTCCCTTTTGATGTTGGTCCAAACAGAGTTCAAGACGAAGTGTTCAGACAATGTCTTTCTATCTTGAATTGCTTCTTTTCCACGCTCTGTTCTACAGAGTTACAGTGGATTCATCACATTTTCTGCTATCTTCTATTAGCCTTTTTTTTTGTATCTTTGTATATATATATTTATTTATTTGATTAGGACA
>OLKM01001457.1:0-7500 GCA_900291075.1 Melanogrammus aeglefinus
CAACAAACAAACACAACAAACCGAACCGACACACTTGGGTTATTAAAGTGAAGGTATGATATTTAAGGGTATGGGATGGTAAGGTGTAAGTTTACATTGATGCTCCAATAAACCCACGGCGACCAGTTTCATTATTCTTTTGCTCGGTTGTCCGAACTCCTGGTGTTCTTCTGAGCTTCCTGAAGAGTCATGCTTTTCCCTCATAAATTAGAGAGAGAGCGATATGAAAGAGAGACGAGAGCAGAGAGAGAGAAGACATTGATAGCGGAGAAGAACGGGAGGGAGGGGTTAAGTTATTGAGACCTTGATGTGACCAGAGTGACCCCATGTGTGACATGATGTGAAAGTAGAGGGTTGTGTTGCCTACCAGGGTCTCAAAGCTTCTCCTCCTCATGGCTGTCTCTGCAGCGCCACGATGTCGGTTGCCGTATCATTCCTCTTTCATCATCACTTGGTGAGCACGAACCCAAGGTTACACACGGATACAGAGATGTGAACACAAGGCAGGCTATTGTACCTTGATGGGGCGTTTAGCAGACCAAGTGCACGACAGCGATGGGCGATTGAGTAAGGCTTTATTTGGGCGGATCGTCCGGCAGGGGTGTGATGCAGAGTCCGGCATGGAGGACGATGGAAGACGCAGGAATAGGAACGGTAAGCAACAGACCACAGGGACTCGACGGCAGGCGGATGACAGAACAGGCGGGGGGGGGGGGGGCGGTGGTCGAGAGCGGGGAAAAGAGCACAGACGAAAGGGGTCTGGCGGCAGGCAAGTAGTGACGGCGGATGGCAACAGGCAGATCGGAGAAGAACAGAGTCAGCCGTGGGAAGCTTGGGAACTCTGGAGACCATTGGAATGTTTGGAGTGGAGGACTGATAATGGGAGACAGGTGGGGTTGTTTTAGAGAGTGAGGGTGGCAGGAGGTGAATGGAAACGGGCGGGAACATGATAGTCCCCCCCGCAAGGATGTCAGAGTCCTAATACACGGAGTGGAGAGGTCGGAGGAGGGTTAGAACTATGCCTGAGATCGCACTCCGTAGGAGGAGGGAAAAGTTCGCAGTCTCCCTGGAGAGGGCTGTTAGCAAGTAGATATGAATTTGGCAAACTTGCTATAAACATCGATATGGTGAGACGCAGTATGCTTTTGGAGCAGGTGACGTCACGAGTCCAGGAATATGCGACCAGGGACTGGGGGAATAGACATGGATGGTCTGTATTTGTTGAACAGGACAGGCATGACGAAACCCGGGAATCTCTCAGGACGAGCACCCAGAAGGCCCGTCGTGCGGCAGGAAGTCCGGGTCGCGGGTATGCCCGGGATTGGCATGTGGCCGGGGACAGCCACCTGGAGCAATCAGGCGGGGGGCGACGACAGGCGTTCAGGGGCACAGAGCTAAGGGGCAGGCTGATTCAAGTGGCGGCCACACCTTTCCCAATTCTCCAGGTTAGGAGCGGCGAGGCAGGAGGCTGGAATCTAGGGAGGGTGCGAAGCCTCAACTGTCCGTCGGGGCACTCGAAATGTCGGAAGAGAGCTTGGCTTAGCTACGGATCAGGCGAGAGGACAAAGTGAAATTAAGCGGTCGAAACGTGACCAGCGGGCGTCGGGAGTTTTAGCCCTCTTGCGACGGAATTATCGAGTTACGTGGATCCAGTCAGACCGACGGAACACTGGTCCCTTAGCAGTGCCGCCACTCCTCCAAGGAACTTCACAGCAGAAAGCTCCGGTTGCAATGTCATTCATTTCTTGCGGGGTAGCGGCCGAGAGAAAGGCACAGGGGTTCTGGTCGACGGATGAACGCTGGGAAGGATGCCTCTCCACGGATGTGTTCCACTACTATGAATTGAGCTATGGTTTGGGATCTGAGGATCGTGGCCGTGAGAGCAGTTTCTTTGGGGTGCCGAAGAGTTCCTTGCTCGGTCTGACAGCGGAAGGTCTTGGTTGAGGTGAGCCAAGAGGGGAGCGATTAACTAATACCCTGATAACGGCCTATACGAGTGGCAACCCAGAAACGCTGCAGCTGCTTCCGTGTTTACCGGGCGGCCAAGGGTCAGCAGGACTTGCTGGGTCATCCGAGGCTGTCCTTCGCGATGATATTCCAGAGGAGACAGAGGCGCATGGGCTGCACTTCCTGCCTTGACATTTCAGGAGTTGTCAGAAGGGGTGGGACGACGGAGTGGGTGTATGCTCTGAGGATTGCGGGAAAATCAGGATGCGTTAAGTAGCAGTCATTGTTTAGATTCCTGAGAGGTCGTTGACAGCGTTGAGAGATGCGGGGCGTGGTCAAGTTCGAAGGTATACAGATATCGTATGGCCGCTGGGTCGTTGAGAGCGTTTCCATCGTTCTTCTTGATGCGCAGGGTAAGCATTCTTCAAGTGAGCTTGCGTTGAATACAGTGCCCCGTGGAGACTCAAGCGTGGAGAGTAGTGGAAGGGGTAGCGGTTTCGGGTGATGTCGTTTGACCCGGTATCATACAAGGGAGCAGAGACTTGTCTTCTTACACGAGAAAATCCTCCCAGCCGTGCGAGGGGGTCGGTGATCCTGCGTTAAGAGCCTTGGATGTACCCCTCAGAGTGCCATCGGTTCTGCAGAGATCGACGATGGGCAGTTTCGGGATGGGCCGCCGAGAGCGAGGCGATCCGATCCATTGATGCTCTCTTCGTCCTGAATCGACAGGCGTTATGGTATCGGACCGGAGGGTAACAGGAATCGCGGAGGAATGGTCTGTAGGGTGCAGTGGCTGTGGCGAACCACAGCTGTCTGTCACTTGGGTTCTGCTTTGCTGGACACGGTGACGAAGTGACCACGCTGCGCGTACAGCGAGAGGTTCAGTGTTAGCCTCTATCTTTCTCTTCAATGTAGCGGGTGCGGACCTATCCGTTTCGGCTCGGACCCAATCCTATGGGAGCGGTTGGCAGAGAAGAGACGGGGTACTGCTTGTGAGTGAAGAGTAGAAGAGCAGACAGACCGAGAGGGGGCTGGGCGGCAGGCAAGGCGTATCCAGACAGGCAGGGGATCGGCAACAGGCAGGATCGGAGAAGAATCAGGAGTCAAGCCGTGGGAAAGCTCTGAGAAACTCTGGAGACAATCTGCAGGGAATGTTTGGAAGGAGAGGACTGAACATAGGGGAGCACACGGGGATGGTGTTGGGTTAATTAAGGAGAGATCAGGGTGGCAGACAGGTGAATGGGAAAACCAGGAACGGACCATGACACACATGACACACACTATGGCTGTACCTGGCCACAGCTGGCAGCCTTCTGCTCCATCTCCTTCCACACACTTAGGAGCTTCTCTGACGCTAAAAGATGAACACACGGATATCAGACATGATGACCTCAATCCAGAATAAAATGACAGCACTACAAGCACTCAAAACACATGTATAATAATTAGATGATCAAATTCAATGTAATGAACATTGTCGTTTAGTACTATTACACAAGCTACTAAATGAAGTTCCCTCACGGGAAAAATAAGAGTTATTTGAATTTGAATTGGAATTGAATATGTTGAATTCCATCGAGTTTTCCAGTACCGATTCCGGCGGCCCGCTGCTCCTGGTACTTCTCCATGTCAATGCTCAGGCTGGCGGTGAAGAACTCCAGCTTGGCCGTCAGTCTCTGGTACATGGACACCATCTCGTTCTTCTGCTTGGACAGTGACGAGTTGTGTCTCAGCAGGCTCATGCTGGAACACATCACAGAAAAAAAGGAATGTGTTGTATATTCTTTTGAATATCATGCGTTTGTGTGTGTGTTTGGGTATCTGTTGTTTCACAGGTAATGTGAGTCTGTGTTTACTATAAGTTTGTGTGTATGTTCTGTGTGTGTGTGCACACATGTTTATTTCGTTTTTTTTCTGTGGTTTCACAGGTTTTTAACATAATTTTATTTTTTCTTATGAAGTGCAATTGTGCATTTTTCTTTGCATGTGTGTGTTTGAGTTTGTCTTGTGTGCATGTGTTGATTTGTGTGTTGTTGCATCTGTGCGGTGTGTGTGTGTATTGTTTGCGTGTGTGTATTCTGGTTGTGTCTGTGCCACCCACATGGCTGCTTTCTGGCCCTGCTGCAGCCTCTGCCAGTCCTCCTTCAGGGAGCGAATGGTCTGCCACGCCTGGCCACACGTCCTCCTCAGAGGACTGTAGGGCAGCATGTGCTTGGGGTCCGTCTCTATGGGAACCCGACAGGAAGGGATCAAGAAGGCAGAAGACACAGAGTTATTCTGAGGACTAAAGGGCCGTTCACGCTACTCGTCGTACTAACTGCCATCACTGCAGTGGGAAAAAGAAGAGCTCACGTCATGGGTTCTATTTCGGAGCTTTGAGAAATTTCCAACATATTCGATTTCTCTGACCTCAGGCAGAACTAATTGGATCAAGATGTCGTCAAACAAACAAACGATTGCCTAGATGTTGCGAGCCGTTTCAAATATATTTTTGTTGACTAACCCCCAATTGTTTAATTTTATAAATAGAATCTTAGCGCAGATTCATCATCGGGCACAAGTATATTGTCACTTTAGCATATTGTCAACATCATGGCCACCCCTACAGAAGCCATCTGCACGGGGCGTGAGCGCTATCAAGTCCGAGTGGCGGGAAATCTTCCCGATTCCCCGATATGACTCGAACGTGATAGAAAACCAGACATAGGTCTGTTTTCAATCTTTGTGTACTCCTCGGAGGTCGGGTAGGGACAGACGGACGGATCTACTCACGGACGAAGCGAATGTTCTCCGGGAGAGTGCGGGGGGTGAACAGTGGCTCGTAGCTGCAGGAGGACCGGTCGAATAGGAAGACCAGAGGCATGTCTGTTCGACGGCCGTCTATCTCCTACACACACACACCACACACACACACACACACACACACACACACACCACACACACACAACACACACACCAACACACACACACACACACACACACACACACACAGCATCCTGTTAGCCTCCGCGTACAGCACAGTATGCTTGAGCCTGTAGCAGAAGTCACTTACAGCACAGTATGCTTGAGTCTGTAGCAGAAGTCGCGTACAGCACAGTATGCTTGAGTCTGTAGCAGAAGTCGCTTACTGTGTAGTCCACGGCACACTGCAGGGCCTCTTTGCCAGACTCCAGTGCCACCCCGGTTTCTAGGAGCAGCTCCTGATTGGCTGGAGGGATGCCTGTGTCCTGCTCTATTCGCAGCTGTAGGTCAGTCACTGTCTCACCGGCCGTGACCGAGTAGGAGAATATCTTGCCGGAGACCATGTTGAAGCACATGGAACCAGCTAGAGGAACACAGAGGGCGACGAAGACGTTGGTTGTGTATTCTGGTGTTGTGATAATTCCCTCTTTAGCTTGCAATACCTACCGATGACCTTATTCACCTAGCTGCCATATTGGTTGGTTGGGTGCAGAAATCTTCTACAATCTTTGTGATTCATAACAACAACTCAATGGATTATTTTTCAGGTCTGCATTCCATTTCCCCACCCAGGTCGTTTCTAGAATGCATCTTGATTTGAGTTTTCATGGTTCAGAAAGATTCCAGAAGATGTCCCCCGCCGCACTAAACAACATATCCACCAGGTGCGTACTACAGAGACCAATAGCAGGGCCTTGGACCCTCTATGGTCCTCGAATCTGTCTAATAACGGCAGCACTTCTTCTAGTTACAGAATCTTGGCGGTATGGAAGCAACCTTGAGCTCCAGGATGGTCTCCAGCTGGGAGAAGCAGTTGCCCGATGTGGAGTTGGGGTCTTTGCCTCGCTCCTGTGGAGACCACTTCAGCATCAGCTGCAGCCACTTTTCCATCCTCTCCAACAACAGACTGTTCACAAACACCACGGTTCACTCAGGTTCATTCTCTGGCCATGAAGTTGCATACAAGCACAGTATTGCGTATTTGTTTGTGTACGTATTTATGTGTGTGATTATATTTGTGGTTGCGTGTGTCAGTCTGTGTTTATCTGTGAGTGTCTGTACATTTGTAAATGTGTGTTTGTGTTTCTGTGAGTGGTGAGCACGTTTCTAACAATTAGTGTCTGTGTGTGCTTCTGTGCGTGTGCTTGTGTGTGTGTGGTTAGTGTGTGTATGTGTTTCTGCTTGTGTGTATGTGTTTGTCTGTGTATGTGTGTGATTTTGTGTTTGTGTGACTGTGTGTGTGTGTGTGTGTGTGTGTGTGTGTGTGTGTGTGTGTGTGTGTGTGTGTGTGTGTGTGCGTTTTAGTGTTCCGCTTGTGTGTTTGTTTGTGTATGTGTGTGCTTCTGTGTGTATTTGTGTGCGTGTGTGCGTTTCTAAGTGTGTGTTTGTTTTTCCGATTGTGTGTATGTGTATGTTTGGGTATGTGTGTGCTTGTGTGTGTGTGTGTGTGTGTGTGTGTGTGTGTGTGTGTGTGTGTGTGTGTGTGTGTGTGTGTGTGTTGTGTGTGTGCATTTGATAGTGTGTGCAGGTCTTTACGCTTGTGTGTATTTTTTTGTGTATGTGTTTGCTTCTGTATGTGTGCATGTGTGTGTGTGTGTGTGTGTGTGTGTGTGTGTGTGTGTGTGTGTGTGTGTGTGTGTGTGTGTGTGTGTGTGTGTGTGTGTGTGTGTGTGTGTGCGTTTGTTAGTGTGTGAAGGTGTTTCCGCTTTTGTGTATTTGTTTGTTTGGCTATGTGTGTGCTTGTGTTTCCGCTTGTGTGTATGTGTTTCGTTGTGTACATGCTTCTGTGTGTGCGTCACCTGTTTAGATTATTTGGCGGGGGCAGATGTTTAGAAAAGCGGACTTCGCCGCTCAGGTCCTCGTACACGACGATGTCGTGATCTTGTTTCAACCTCAGTTTGTTGTGCCTTAAAAAATGAGAAGATGAAAATGAAAAACTAAACGAAAAACCCCCTTTTCCCTTATTCCTGAGAATTAATCTTGAACAGCGCACATGACGCAATACATGAGACTTGGTAACACCCTTGGACGGTCTCACCCTCTGTCGAAACCTTAGTGCGTTACATATCTGGCACGCTGATACTTACAACCCTCCTTGTCTGGCTATTTCAAGTTCAACTGTAGCTACAAACCAACAACAAAAAACAAGTGGAATAGATGAATAGCAGCCCTCACGCTAGTCTCAGCCTGCGTCATAAGCTACAAACAGTACGACAGCACTAGCAACAATAGCAGCTGGCGATGAAAGTCATTGCTAGAAAAACATACTTTTTTAGACACATCCAACGATCTTAGTTAGTTTTTCCTTCAGACGTGTAGATTTCTGTCAGAGTAGATTACACATTAGCTGACATTTACGGCGTAAACACACAGGAACGTAAGCTACGCTGTAGTGTAGTGTACAGTCACAGTTTCTCTGTTTTGTGATAATCAGATTGGGCGGTTTCGGGGATGAGTGGTACCAGAGAACAGGTTGCCAGGTTGGTAAGAAGGGGCGGAATCCTGTGATGCACTCAAACACCAACGTGCCAAAACTCCAGTAGTCCACCGTGACCGTGTACTTCTGCCTCTCAATCAGCTCTGGCGCCTGGA
>OLKM01001457.1:12500-13709 GCA_900291075.1 Melanogrammus aeglefinus
GGAGAAAACCGGAGTCAGTGTGACGCTGGAGACGCGGGGCCACGGAGGAGACGCCAGGGGCCGACCGGAGCAATCCGTGCCCTCTTCTTGCTTGTCTATTCAAAAATAAAAAATAAATAAGTTAATAAACACGAGTCAAAGTCTTTAATATCCTGGCACTTTACGCACGACTTATGTTATTGTAAGCAGCCATTATATGACCCAGTAAAATACAGCATTTATGACTTTCAGCTATATTTACTTGGGGATGATCGGTGTCCCCTTCATGGGCTCCCACCACTCCGGTGAGAGCTGTGTCACCGACCCAAAGCGGCCACTCTTCAAATCGAAGGGGGAGAGAGCCCCCACTCCCGTCCACCCCACCTGTTGCGGGTCACGCTTCGGCGGTGGGCAGAAAACCTCCGCTTCACCTCCACCTTGGGTTCTGACCACTTTTTTTTAATTTCAGTGTGGTGCGCCTGCTGAGAACCCCACTGCATTGACGCCTCGCAAAACACGCTCCCCACTCAACTTCTCTATTTTTTTGGAATTTATCCCTGTTGACCAGGGTTCCAAATAGCATTATGCTTGCGCATTCTACTTGTGGAGCAAAATCTCGACTCGGACTCGTGAAGTTGCGTTTTTTGGCCTCTGTTCATGGTGGCCAGGTGATCTGGATTAAGAAGTGAATCTTCAGGTCCAGAGGCCTATTTAACATAAAATTCCATATTTAAAATGAGGGCGCTGGGACAGGGAGGAGTTTGGCCACCTCTGCATGTGCGCTCAATTCCACGGCTGATCAGATGTAACAAAAAGAAACGTGCTTGGATCCGTGCGTTCGCACACTTTGATACATCTGAATTTATTTGTGCGTAAGACAGTTTCTGGGTTTTGGCGTACGCCAAGTTTCAGTATGAAATCCACGCAAGTCTTAGTACATGAGGCCCCAGTCTCTCTAGTCAAAACATGATACTCGACCCTAATTAGAACAGAATAACATCTTATAAAAAGAATGTTTCTGTTGCAACACACAAAGGATTTCTGATACGTGAAACATCTATTTTTGTTAAGTTTTAGCTATTCGTTAGCTGAGGTGATGATGTACTTTTGAAATAGGTGAAGGTTAACTAAATATATGTGCTATGCTCTGATATTTATCATTCACAGAATTGCAAAAGGAGTAGATTTGAAGTGATGATCAATTTGCTGCAGAGGCCAAATTTGAGCAAC
>OLKM01001457.1:13719-18719 GCA_900291075.1 Melanogrammus aeglefinus
TCGCACACTTTGATACATCTGAATTTATTTGTGCGTAAGACAGTTTCTGGGTTTTGGCGTACGCCAAGTTTCAGTATGAAATCCACGCAAGTCTTAGTACATGAGGCCCCAGTCTCTCTAGTCAAAACATGATACTCGACCCTAATTAGAACAGAATAACATCTTATAAAAAGAATGTTTCTGTTGCAACACACAAAGGATTTCTGATACGTGAAACATCTATTTTTGTTAAGTTTTAGCTATTCGTTAGCTGAGGTGATGATGTACTTTTGAAATAGGTGAAGGTTAACTAAATATATGTGCTATGCTCTGATATTTATCATTCACAGAATTGCAAAAGGAGTAGATTTGAAGTGATGATCAATTTGCTGCAGAGGCCAAATTTGAGCAACACTAAGAAAATGGTGCATATGAGGAAATTTGTGTGTGCGTGCATAAATAAATGTGTTTGAGAGTCTATGCGTGTGCACGCAGGCAGACATGATAGACATGCATGTTGGTGGAGATGTGGATGTCCATCTGGTAATGTGTGTGTGATGCCTGCACAGTACATACTATATGCCTCCCTCTGAGTGTGTGTGTGTGTGCGTGTGCATGTGCGTGTGTGTGTGTGTGTGTGTGTGTGTGTGTGTGTGTGTGTGTGTGTGTGTGTGTGTGTGTGTGTGTGTGTGTGTGTGTGTGTAACGTATGTCTAACGTGTCTTTACTTGTACATACATCTTCGCTAAGTACTCATAATAATATAATTGCCTGCGGCTAGGTAGTTTGTTTTTCCACCAGCAGTGCGTGGGCTCACCATAGGACTGTGGTTCTAACCATGTCTAGCTGGGAACAACACACTTGTAAACCGTGAGCTTGTATAAAGACTAAATGTTAATGCTACAAATGCCAAAACACATACCGAACCCACCCATACTTAAGCACAAGACATAACAGACGGTGGTGCATGGTGTTGTGCCCCTCAACCCAGTACAGGGCACGATGAGTGGGTGGCAAATATTACCACCAAAGTCTTAATATAACCCAGGGCCATTTGTGATGGCCGGAGATTTATTTTTACTACTGGAAGGTTTAAAATTAGGTTCTCTGTGTTTTGTCAGAAGAATCAAACGCATGGTTGGATTAACATATGTCAAAGTCATAAGTGCAGAGATTTTTTTTATAGAATTTAGTTCAAGACACGACAAACAGCGCTTGCATGGTGTGTCAGAGACGACGCTTTGGAAACATAAATTAAAACTGGAACCCAACTGTTGTGGCATGTGTGAACCAAGCGCAAGACTATTAGGGTCCAAAGAAATCCATCAACTGACTGATGGAAGTCTCTTGAAAGGAAGTTATAATGCAGATTTTTTATATTATTTCGAGAATTAGACATTAAAAACATTCAAGTAAGCTTAAAGATTACTACAATCGAACCTCAATCATAATTTCTCACATTTCCAAAGAATTGGGCCATTCCTAAATGTGTCTTAAAACATGAATATATAATGTAAATGCTATGATAATGTGACATTATCTTTTATGTCTCCCTGTTGTTGGAGGTTGAGAACTGACCTCTTCATGATCTGGATCTCCAGACACCATCTCTCCTTGTTTCTCTCGCTCAGTTCTTGTCGGCACTGTTTAATAGCAACCTGCTCCTCTGTGTCCTGTGAACACAAACACACACACACACACACACACACACACACACACACACACACACACACACACACACACACACACACACACACACACACACACACACACACACACGAATTGGATACATAGGTACGCAAGCAATCAGAGCAAGGTGTAATCAGAACCCATTGGTGGATGTACAGAACCAACACACAACCAGTAATATTGATTAATGGTACATTTGGTGCTAAATTAGTGAGGTTTCCTGGAACACAATTCTTGTCCATTATTTTAACTCAAAATATGAAAGGATTACAGGCTTTGTAGAGTATGTATTATATTATAAGAATAGATTTCCAGTGTATTGCAGATTTCCTGTATTGTTAACACCCCGGCCCCTGTTGTGGCGGTTGCCCTGTGACTAAACTGGGAAGTAGACACTAGCCTGTGGTATTGCCATTAAATAGGGATGGCTAAAATTAATGTTAAAGTGGAAGTGAAGATACTGCATTGCCAGGAGTTAGACTACCTGGGCATGACTGTTTCATTTCCTTCCCGGCAAGTCCTTTCCCATTATGTAGAATTTACTATTGTGTTTATTTCCAGCAGCAATTGACCGGAGGTAAAGCCTACCTACATGTACAGTAGTACACCGACAAGGAGAATAAATACAACACAAATCATCAACATTCTGCTCTGTTGTGTCACGTTTATATCTGTAATTCACTAAAAGTCCTGTTGCAAAACCAAGTCACAATGACTATCCCACTTTAGTTATATCTTATAATATCAAAAGCACTAGCAGCAAATATTTAAAACATACATTTCAGAATTCACAAATTATTATCATTAATAACATATATACCAGTCAATACAAATCAAGATGGCCTTGGTGATTATACATATAGTGGAATTCAGCCTGTTTAATGTTGAATTACCTAGAAGTTTTCTTTCTACCTGGGATTTGTCCAAAATGGTCCTCTGAGTAATAAAATGAATAGAAATAAGCCGGATGGGCGTATCATGTTTCCCCTAAAAGGCGTTCTGTGCAGCACTGCACAGCTCTCATCCTGTGTCTGGCTGTGATGTCATACCAGAGTGACACTTAGTAGGCCTATAGCTACAATCCATATAACCAGCCCAGGTAAGTTTCATCTGAGTTTCCCTTTTCCCCTCCTGGTGAGTTGTAATATAATGTAACAACACCTCACACCATATGCTAAGCAGAGATAAACAATAAAATGTAAACAATATTGATAACACTGAAGGCTATCATTTCGTATGCAGCTTTCTATTGCACACCATTGTAACGAAACACACTCTGTTCCCCCAAATAACCCCAAACATCCTTGAATATTGTCTTAAATCCAGGACCAACATTCCATCCAACCTGTAGTGTTTCAAACCATTCAATCGTCCAACCATTCAATACACCAGTGAGTATTGATTATATCTTCCGCCGTAATCATTCATCATCTACCTTGTTCTGCCACCTGGTGACATTCCCAAAGCCCCCGGTGCCTAGTCGCTCCTTCAGCTCCCAGGACCCGCAGCTCTGGGGCTGCTGCAAGGGCGCGCGGTTCATGGTCTTTGGCCTAAAGGTAAAGGTAAACATAGATAGGCACACGTGTTTAGGGACACATCTGCCTTAAGTGGGCATACCTTTAATCCAAAATCATAGACGACATGCAAGTCCTGCAAATGTTGTTTTGCATTAGTGATGGTGTTGTTATTACACGTTTTATAACAATAGTCAGTCATTTCAAGTTTCAAGAACAACAGTGACAGTGGCCTTTGGAGAAACACATCGGGTGCCTTTTGGCTTAATTCATACATGAAATCGATTTCCTTTTAGGTTACATGTATTCATATTTTTCTACAAAATACTTTCACTATTGTCAATTTCGATGTGCTTGTGCTTGGTTTCGATCTGCTGAACACTTGCGTACAACTCTACTGCACTGAACGAAAGTTGAAGCCTACCTATTCCTACCTTGGAGGTCGTACGCACAGCCCAGGAAAGACAAAACCTAAGGGGAAACTCTCTATTTTGGTAACAACAATGATGATCGTGCCTTTAACATGTATACAACGACGTAATGCTTAACTGATCACAGCGAAACAACAAATCTGAAAAAC
The DNA here is from genome assembly GCA_900291075.1 of Melanogrammus aeglefinus. Taxonomy (NCBI): domain Eukaryota; kingdom Metazoa; phylum Chordata; class Actinopteri; order Gadiformes; family Gadidae; genus Melanogrammus; species Melanogrammus aeglefinus. The sequence goes on from OLKM01001457.1 coordinate 17,481, forward strand.
TCGTACTTCCTGATAATACTCATGTTTCCTGAAAACCTGCTCGGCAGTACCCGCCCCCAAGAAGGCAGAGTTCCTCCTTGATGAGCAGATAGGACGACACCGTGGGGCAGCAGCCTATAATGAGAACCATTAAACTCATGGTTTATGGGTTACTCGGATGCGTTGAATGGATGTAGACAGTGCCTTCGATTAAAATCCCATGTGCTATTCCAAGTCAACATCTCATTACGTCCTTTAATATACATGTAGGCTAACTATCTCGGTGTTACATAATGTATCTAGGCTACATAATTACATTTAAATGATAGGCTATATGGATGTAATTTGTCCACCCGTCCTGTTCTCCACGTGACAGTGTTTTGTAAACTAACAATGTACTGTCTGTATCTTGATCTTTATTTATTTAAAGTTAGTTTTTCTTGGCTCGAACGTAGCCTACCGGAAACATTTCAGACGCTCTGAAATGGTCCTATCACTCTCGTAGGGCCTACTTCATTTCAATTAAGTGAAGTTAAAATTGAGCGGAAGAACGTAGGCGGGCGGAGCCAGGCTAGTTTACTGACGCTGTGACGAAATTAAGCGCTCGACCCGCGATATCTCGTGCGAGGTAAAGTTGAAGAATCCACTCTGTGTAAATAAATAGGCCTAACTAGAAATAATTCTTAAGGACCTTAATTGGCTTGGCTAATAGAAACACCGCAAGGTAGATCCGCCTGAAGTGAGGATGATCTGACATCAGGATCATCTCAGGTCATGACTAATAGTGATATTTATTATATTTTTCAGTTAGGCCTATATTTAAATTGGCAAATAATTTAATGAACCTGACATAGCCCTCTTTGTTTGTAGTTTATATAGGTAATTAACACCATTGTTATATAGTCAATGTATAAACTATGTTATAAATTATGTTTCGTTTTTCGAAATAGAATGTTTGACAAGCATTACCTTAATTGAGGCCTTTATTTAATTTGTTGACATGTGACACATTAAGCCAACATTTATATGCCTACATTACAAGTATATACTCAATATGTTAGGGTTAGTAACAGGCTGCACTTATTAATCCCTTCTTGAATGGCAATAAAAAATGAAATACAAAAAGACAAAAGAATGTAGATCCTATCATTTTAATCCTGCAATATATATTATTTGAGTGGCTTCTCATTAGGACAGCATGTAGAAAGATCCTGACACTGTTTGTGTGTGTGTGTGTGTGTGTGTGTGTGTGTGTGTGTG
>OLKM01001457.1:23719-28719 GCA_900291075.1 Melanogrammus aeglefinus
CGCAGTTTGCAATGAGTCAGTAGAGTCTAGCTCTGTAGCCTTAATATGACTCTAATGAGGCTTGTATTTCTGGGTAGAAGCAGATTTACTTAGAACATGGCCAGACATGCTTCACTGCCATACAGTCAACCATACAACAATGACCCAGTACATTTTGGGGTATTCCCCCTTCGAAAACAGCTCCACCATCCATTATGGAAACCCAAACTATGAATATTAAAATTCCTACATTATAAACTGTAACTGACACTAGGGCCCAAGATAAGGTTCCATCATGTTTACTTTATTTTGTTTGAGGTCTTGACACTGGTTCTTCTGTTACTGAGCCTCTGATAGCTCTGTGTGACTCTCTCAAATTAATGTTCCTCTTTATCACAAATTAACTTTAATTTTTTCAACACGTACCCATTTCGCACGCCAGACCATAGAAACAGGTCTAAGACTAGTTCCTCTGTTACTTAGCCTCTGATAGCTCTGTGGTGTGTCATGGTGGCTCTCTGAAATTAATATTTCTCTTTCTCAGAAATGTACTTTATTTGTTCAACACATACCCATTTTGCACGCCAGACCATAAGAAGAGGTCTGAGACTGTTTCTATGGTTTCCATGCCCCTCCCCCCCCCCCCCCAACACTCCCCAGAATAGGCCTCCTCACAACAGATACCACAGACTGCAGCAATGGGCGTGGAGGACATATGTTAATGACTGATGTGTGGTGTGTGTGCAGGCAGTTGTGCATCTTTGCGTGTGTTATGGTGTGTGCATGTGCGTGTTAACATTTCTTGCTCTCGTGAGAGGCGCTGGGCTGCTAGGCTGCTGGCAGGAAACACATGTTTTTAGCTGACAGGAGTTGTTTGTGTGTATGTGTGTGTGTGTGTGTGTGTGTGTGTGTGTGTGTGTGTGTGTGTGTGTGTGTGTGTGTGTGTGTGTGTGTGTGTGTGTGTGTGTGTGTGTGTGTGTGTGTGTGTGTGTGTGTGTGTGTGTGAGCGGGGGGGACTTGCAGCTGTATAAGGGGAACAAAACTGGGGAAGCTTGGGCGAGGATCTGAGGTTCTGCTAGGGGGCGACGACAAAGAGCTCTTGGATCTCACTCTTCCTGATGCCTTCAGAGAGCTCTTCAATGCATGGTGAGTTTGTGTGTGTGTGTGTCTGTGTGTGTGTGTGTGAGTGTGTGTGTGTGTGTGTGTGCGTGTGCGTCTGCGCGCTTGTGTTTGTCTTTGAGTTAGTCAACGTGAAAACTCAGGAACTTTATTTTACCAGTAACAATGAACAATGTACCTTTTGTGTGTGTGTGTGTGTGTGTGTGTGTGTGTGTGTGTGTGTGTGTGTGTGTGTGTGTGTGTGTGTGTGTGTGTGTGTGTGTGTGTGTGTGTGTGTGTGTGTGTGTGTGTGTGTGTGTGTGTGTGTGTGTGTGTGTGGGTTTGGTCCCATAACCTGTGTTTAAAACTCCAGGTGCTGAGGAAGCAGTGTTCTTAGTGGAATCTCAGCGGCTTCTTTAGATCCCCCACACCGTTTTTCTATTAGCTCACTCTTTGAGACTGTGTGAGTCAGTGCAGATACTGCCAACGGCAGAGGAGGCCTGTTTCTAAACACACGTGGGGCAGCCATCCATGTCAGATGTGGTGGCTGCTTCTACAGGCTAATCATATCAAAATTCCCATGAAGCTTTTATACAATTATTCAGGCATACATTTCAGCACTTCTGTAATGGTCCGAAAGCGATAGACTTACAGCATTCCGTTTCCCTTTCTCTACCCCCTTCTTTTCCACGTCTTCCTCTTACAGCCATACATCACTTTCCCTCCCTGATTCCACTGTATTTTTTGTTCTTGACTCAGACTAGTCTGCAGAGCAATAGACACACACACAAGACTAATGTATCGTTAACCAGACGTGTGTGTGTGTTTGTGTGTGTGGGAGAGCCCAATTAAAGAGAACTAGAGATAGAGAGGATTTTAATTGTGATGAAAAATAAAGGCTGCTTATTGGTGGATGACTGTTCCAGGGTTTGACCTACTTCTCTTCTCCACCCGTGAGTCATAATATCCTCCTACATCTGCAGGGCTGGTTCTTATTCTTTGCTTGTTTTTTTTGAATAAGATGAAGTCATGGTGGAGCAGACTGATTCAGGGCTCTTGTTTCTGTCTGGTTGTCCTAGAGTCGTTTTCTAGAGTTGTTTTTTCTGCTGCTATCCTTTCAGGGGCCGTCTACTTCCTGTTTAACTTCCAGAGGAAGAGATTGTACAGAAATGATGGGTGGATGGTGGAAGAATAGTGTGTGTGTGTGTGTGTGTGTGTGTGTGTGTGTGTGTGTGTGTGTGTGTGTGTGTGTGTGTGTGTGTGTGTGTGTGTGTGTGTGTGTGTGTGTGTGTGTGTGTGTGTGTGTGTGTGTGTGTGTGGATCAACTTCCACTGTTGTATGAAAAAATATAACAACTTCCACTCATCCAAAGAGCCAATCAAGGGGTTTCAGGAATATAACCAGGGCTTTGAGGAACTAAAGTAGTCACACTGTTTCCTACTAGGCAACCTCCCTCGCTGACCCTTTCCCTCTCTCTTTTATCCGCTCTCTAGGGACCATACTTGGAATATTGAATAGGATCAGAGGAAGCAGGCTGCCCATTATGTAGACAGACCAATGAAAATAAAGTGCTTATACTGAGAACACCGCCTCTAACAAATAGGATTTGATATTAGATTGTGTTGGAGATTGTGTCCCTCTATCAAGGGAGACATATGCCATTGGTTGTTTTTTTGCCTTTCCGTAATATTTTCCACCTTTCTTTCTCCTGCAGATAAAACGCACGCTATGTCAAGAAGTCTGGAACTGTTCATATTGCTGGCTGCTCTCTGCTGCGCCCTAGCGGACAATGTAAGTGTTACACGCATTTCTAGCTGGGCCATTACCGCCGATGTATGCCTGCCTTTACCGTTGCCCTTCATTGATATCAAAAAAACATTATTTAAATGTGCATTTTCGACTGCATTATGGTTCCTAATTACATTGACCTCCTGAAATATTACAATTATTATTATTTTGCATACATTTTCCTTTATTTGTATTATTATCAATGGTTGTACCTGTCCTTCAGGTTGGGCACCTGCGTTCCAAGAGAGGAACCCGTTTTTATAGAGGTGAGCCCAAGAAGACGCCCCCTAAATGGACCCTTTTGGTTATACGTGTCGACAAGCCTTCACCCTCTGCTGTTCACTCAACCTGTGAGCCATCACACGTCATTATGTTTGCCAGCACCCTACCAATGCACCCCTATCAACCCACCCCCCCTATCACCCCACCCGACCTATCACCCCACCACCCCTATCACGCATGCTCTCTTTGCTTTCTACTGTGGATGTGTTTTGTGTGTTTATCTTTAGGCTTTCTATTCCGGTGCTTATGGTTTTCTTGCATGGGGTTGTGTTTCTGTGTCTTTAACCTGTAATGTGGTTCGTTGTAGTAATTCATGTGCCTTTCCCTTCATTGTACGTTCTTGTTTGCCTTGTTTGTACTGTGTGTGTGTGTGTGTGTGTGTGTGTGTGTGTGTGTGTGTGTGTGTGTGTGTGTGTGTGTGTGTGTGTGTGTGTGTGTGTGTGTGTGTGTGTGTGTGTGTGTGTGTGTGTGTGTGTGGGGGTGTTTGTGTATGTGTACATGTTAGTGCTGTGTAAGGATAGCAAGGACTCAGCGGTGCGTAACTTTGGGGACACTTGGATGAGATGGAGCGAACGGGGTGCAGAGTACTGCCGCTGTGCACTGAAAGGACGAGAGCGATGTCACTATGTGCCTGTTGTCAGTAAGTGGAGTTGGAGACGCAGCACTCACACGCCAACGCACGCACACACATTCACTCAGTAACACCTATTCACAAGTTTACCTAAACACACTCACACACACTCACTTACACTCGCTCACAGAGCTTACTTGTTACTTACTTAATACTGCTCTGCTATTTACCCGATTTTAATGTATAATCTTCTCCCTAATACGCCTCTAGAATATTGTACACTTAGCGTACACTTGGTGTATATATATATATATAGAGAGAGAGAGAGAGAGAGAGAGAGAGAGAGAGAGAGAGAGAGAGACAGAGTAGCAGTAGATGAGAGAGAGAGAGAGAGAGAGAGAGAGAGAGAGAGAGAGAGAGAGAGAGAGAGAGAGAGAGAGAGAGAGAGATTTATTCATTTGTATGCATGTACATGTATATTTATTTATTTGTATATATTCAAGTTTGTGTTTCCAAGGATTGGTCCTGCGTCTTGGTCTATTAACAGTCTTTACCTGCCTGCCTGCCTTAATTTCAGCCTTAAGTGTCATGTGGCTTGATGAAGTTCACTGTTACTTTCATTATGTTACATTTCACCCCAATTATGTTGTCAAATTCTCTTTTTTCTCTTTGAGAAAATTACTTTCCAAGATATGTTTTTTCTTTATTTTCCCGTTGCTACTGTCAGAAGGACACTTTGTTAGGGTTCCCGTAGATCTGTGAGTTGCCGTTGTTTAGTCTGGGTTGGTCCAGAAATCCTCTCTGTCAGGCGATTACTGGCCGCACTGACGAGACTCTATGATGCATATTTTGCCCCCACCGCCGGCAAATTGCAACCACATTTCTGTTGGCTAAACTCTGAGTGCACTCTCCATTTTCACCCCAGAAGAAATGAATTGTTTACTCGTTTCCTTGTTGTTACAGGTAATGTGAAAAAACAGTGAAAATAAATACATGAAGAGTTAATGTATACAATGTTATAAAACACACAAAGATAAAAAATGTAAGAGGTATCACACAAAAAGAGCTAACTGACTCTCCTCTCTTTAGCTTGCCAGGAGTCTCGCTGCTACAACGGAGGCGTCTGTAAGAAGGCTCTGTACTCCTCCGACTTCCTGTGCCGGTGTCCTCCCGGCTTCTCCGGAACACAGTGTGAGATCAGTACGTATCCAACAGAACTACACTTACATCTGCCCCCTGAAAATGTATTTAGTTTTTCTTTTTCTTTTTAATGTATTTTAAT
>OLKM01001457.1:33719-76219 GCA_900291075.1 Melanogrammus aeglefinus
ACACACACACACACACACACACACACACACACACACACACACACACACACACACACACACACACACACTTTTTACTCACCATTTTGACCCAATGAGTACAAATCCCTCTTCTCCCACTTCCTCACTGTCCTCTTCTGTTTCGTCTTTTTCTCCTCCTCCGTGTGCGGGGGCGCAGGGAGACTCGGGAGGCCCACTGGTGTGTCCGAGCGGGGGCCGGATGACCCTGATGGGGGTGATCAGCTGGGGCGACGGCTGTGGGAATAAGGACAAGCCAGGGGTGTACACCCGGGTCATCCACTACCTGGACTGGATCCGCAGCAGGATGGCTGAGGAGCCCAGTGTCTGAGAGACATGTCCTAAGAGAGCGAGACAGAGAGACAGAGAGACAGAGCAGAGACAGAGATGGAGAGTACTTTTTTTTGTTTTTTTAAGTGACAAAATTGTCAGATGTGACATTTCTGATCCGTGCTTTGCTGCATTGAGGGACCTTTCTCAAGTGTGTGTGTGTACACACATGTATCCAGGGTCCCACACCGGCCCCTTGTTACTCCTGAGCCAGGGCCACTCATCGCGGTCTAGGGTCCTATCTAGGAAGACAATGCAGCCCAACAAAGACCTCAGTTGTCTGTGTGGTGTCATATGCTCCACAAGGCCACTCTGTGTGGTGGTTTCTGCTGCTGTGGTGGTGGTAATGTAGTGGTCAGCCAGCTACAGTTTATATTATGGACAAAACAAAAGTTCTCCTCAGACCAGTGTCTACTTCACATTGATGTGCCAGCCACATCAGAGACTATGGACTACTAGAGCAGAGCTTCTTAAACTATAGACTCAGAACCCAAAAATGGGATGCGATTTAGTTGACAGTGAAAAACAAGTCAGAGCACACTGGAATTGGTGATCCTTTCGTTAGACGAAGCGAGTTTTCTGAGGACAGACTGAACGGACAGACTGAAATTGTCAGTCTTTAAGGTTTAAGACGCCCATGAACTAGAACTATTTACTTCACTTAGACTCAGAAGTCAGTCTCTAAGAGCTTTGCTCAAGGGTTTGTTTTTTAATTAACATTATTTTCATCATTTTGTTGAGGTCTTTGCTTCAATAACTCCAGAGGCACAGCCAACCTGATAGAGGCATTCAACGTTGTACCTTTAAGGGTACAACAGGCTTTTTTCCCCCCAGGATTCATGGGTCATCTCTTATTGGTTAATATGTTGCTAGTTATTGCTCTAGCTTGTTAACCGTTTCCAGCGTCCCATTGTTGGTGTTAAGTCTATTGCGGTAATCTTACGACGCTCTGCTGGCTCAGAAGCTTTAAAGGATATTTCTTCCCCTGTCCCTTCTTATTGCCTATGGGGCCAAAGCTTTCTGTTATGTTTTTATAAGCAGTGCTTTTTATATGTTTTATAGCAGTCGACTGCACACAGGGTTTTTATCCACAACAAGAAGATAGTTTTGAGAGTCCATATGGTTTAGTCTCCTAACCTTGAAGCAGTACCAAAAACATTTGAGTCAAGCTTGAGTTTGTTACATGTACATACATTTGTGTTTTTATTTTGTTTTAAAGGAAGGGATGATCTGACTGTGTTTTTAACATAAAGTTGCTACTTAGATAGATTCAAGGAAGATTGTGTCTTAGTATTTTAAGTTAATATTTATGTGTATTTTATGTTGTCTTGTATAAACTTGAATGTTTAGTAACTATTTATGTCGACTTCTGTTGCAGTCACATTTGAAAAACCTTATCTCATTTACAACAAACAATGTATTTTCTGCATCTTATTGAAGCGTGTCTCAAGACTTTTCCATTCTGTGGTCTCTTTTTGTACTTTTGTAAAAGCTGGTTTGGTCAAACAAATTGGTCTAGTTTTGCGAGACTAGGTCAAACATAAAAAGGATACTTTTCTGTGAGTCGAATGTTGGCTGGGAGAAGATCATGAGTTGTGCGCTATGTCGGTCCGTTGCAACCAATTTCCGGTTTCTCACTTCGTGTACTCCAGTAAAAAAGTTCCCGAGCGTGAAGACAAAGAACATGAAAAGAAGAACAAAAACTAAAACAACAATAAAAAGTAGAATACATCTAGAATTGTTGACAAATAAAGAAATATCCGAAGCATGTAACGAAAAATAGTAGGCCTATCCCCTTGAAAGTCCCGCCCTCTATCGCATCTCTAAACCCCGTACAATGTAACTGAAAGTCCCGCTCTCTCTCGGAAATAACTCTCATTTGCAGTTATTTATAGTTGGATATGCAAACTAACAAGATAGCCAGCGAATAGCAGATCGCGGAAGACAGTCTGAGCTGTTTCCACCTCCCTACCTGCATTTATCTCTCCACATTAAACCTGACTTTGTTTTAATTCGATGACTACTCACTGCAATACAACAAGAGCTGGAAATTGTTCTTTACTTGAGCCACAAAGAGGACCTTAATCACAACGATGGTAATGTAGACTTTAGGATTCTTATCGCTTCGTATACGTTTTTTAATATTTACAAAACGTGATAGATTTTCTGTGCTAAAAAAGTGTAGGCTTTATTTTAGACTGATTGTTAACACATTATTACCAACGTTAGGATATTATAGGCCAATATATATATATATGGGACCCTTTGTGAATTAGGGTCTAATATAGGGTCCCCAGTCTTAGTTAGGACCTTTTTTGTATTATATATACAGTATATATACAGTATATATACAGTATATATACAGTATATATATATACAGTATATATATTATATATATTATATATATATATATATATATATATTATATATATATATATATATATATATATAATATATATATATATATATATATAATTAATATATATATATATATATATAATAATATATATATAATATATATAATAATATATAATATTATATAATAATATATATATATATATATAATAATATATATTATATATATCTTATATAGTATGTACATATCTTTTTCAACGTTAGGATATTTAGGCATATACAGTATATATATATATATATATATATATATATATATATATATATATATATATATATATATATATATATATATATATATAATATATATATATAATATATATATATATAATATATATATATATATATAAGTTCTGTTCTTACATTTTTTCTCAGTCGCTTTGGTACATCTTCACATCATTGCGTCACTTGTGCACATCAAAAAAGCATTTTCTCATTTCTTTGAACAAGTTGCAAATGCTTTGGTACATTCATGGAAATGATTATGTACAATTCTCTGCTCTTTCCTACATTATCAATTGCTTATGTCATGTTGATCAAAATGTATTGTAATGGGTCTCTGTTGAATAGTCTCACCCCCACAACATTTAGGCATTAGTTCATTGCATAAGTCTTTACATGCAAAATGGTTGAACAAGTTGTCATAATATGTCAAGCATATTTCTATACATTTCCATTAGACTTTTTTTCTAAATCTGTGCTGAATTAGTCAATTGCTACCAGGTGAATCTTGACTTTGGTGGATCTCCTGAACCATGAACTGGCAAGTATATATATAGCTGGAGCACAACACAATGTTACATTGTCTGAGAATGGAAGGACAAGGAATTGGACAGGGTCAACAGCCAGAGAGAAGAAGAAGAGGAAGAGGAGTGAGGCTGCCTGAGAATTTGTGGCCCAACAGTCAGGAATGTCAGGAGGTGTAGGAAGACTGCGCTGTAATGTACCAAAGCGACTGAGAAAGAAATATAAGGGCAAAAGTTGAACATAAGTTGTACCCCTCCTCTTGCTGCTCGGCCCTGACTATCTTTGATAATTTGCATGTAACTTCCTCCACATGGCGCTCTGATGATGTGAGGCCTTGTAGGCAAGGAGATATATATCTCTCCACTTCCTTATGTGTAACTGCTATTGTGCTTTTATCTGGCTCCCTCAACGCTGGGGATCAATTACATTGAACTCCTTATTCTCATTATGGTTATCATCATTATTTAGGATATTATCCATGCTTATGGTGGCAAAAGTCCATAAGATGGACATTATCCAGCTTATGGTGGAAATGTACTGGATATAAGTATTGACCCTTATGGATATGTAGGCGTGTATGTATGTATATATGTAGGTTAGTGTATGCATATACATGCATACACTGTATGTATTTGTTTGTTACTCTTAAAATGTGAGAAGGGGGGGCTTGATATAAGCTGAGGCTACTACCCCTACCCTTTGGTTACGACCAATAAGATGCATTCATTCATTCAGCCCCATAAACTCTGTTGTGATTTTTTATCCTTAAATTGTATTTCAAATAGAGTTATTGATATTGATAAATTCATGACATTATTTATAATGTGCTTTAGTCATACATCACTTACTAGTGAGGTTCAGAGTTATTCATTAATACAGTTGAGTCACACATCTGTGTGGCTTTATTTAAGGATGCCTGGTAACTATGCTGCACTTTAAGGTCGATACCGTGACAACAAAGAGCCATTGGTGGATACATGATAACTAATTTGCTGTTCTGTTTGACCCGCGAGACAAAGCCACCATTCACCATAATCTGATAACCAAATGTGGAAAACCGGACTGTCTGGGCTAGCAGATGTGTTCATGGCCTTAAGAGGGACTGTGACGATGCACCGCAGGTCGAACTAACAATGACAAATTACTCTGAGGTCTTTGTGATGTAATAATGTACTAATGTCTTAACCTTATTTAAATGATGACAAATAACAGGTCAAATCAAATCTCTGGTTGTGTAAATTACGTGTTCTGTACGCGTTCATCATATCTTTTCTCATCATCTTTCCGCTAATCTGTCGAATCAATGTTTAAACTCACTCTGGGCCAATGTTAAATTAACATTTGTGTTTTACAGACCTTCTTCAAACCTTTTAAAAACCAGTAAGTACCATATTATAATTTAGTGTGATATAGCTTTTCCACATGATCATCGTTTTTTAATTACTGAAATGATAAAGCCATGCCTAATTAAGTCTTAGTCATCTTTTTATTCCCAGACCTTGAATGGATAGAAAGATGTCCGGACTAAAGCATAGAAACATGACTTAGTAGTTGTAATGGTTGAGGGTTTAACATCATGACCTGTTTAAATGTTTACATTTCACTTTCCTTCTTTCTTACCCAAGTCCCAATGGACCCCCAGCTCCACCCCCAGCCCCTCCCCGATGGATTGCTGCTGGTAAATGCTTTTTGTTGTCACGTTATCATCGTTTCGTTTATAGAAACATTTTCTATAGCCAAATATTGTGTTACACTAATCCTATGTTTGTGCTTACATGATTCTCTCTGTTTCTATGCACATGCACACTCCCTCACTCGCTCGCACGCATACACACACACACGCGCGCACACACACGCACACACACACACACACACACACACACACACACACACACACACACACACACGCACGCACGCAGCACGACCACGCACGCACAGCACACACACACACACACACACACACACACACACACACACACACACACACACACACACACACACACACACACACACACACACACACACACACACACAGATACGAATGGACGGAGTAGCTGGCCAGAAGATGATTTTGTAAGTTGTATGTTCTGTGATCTGTTTATTTTTACTTGTATTTTACTCTTCAGTCGTCTGACATATTAACTCCATGAATGTTATTCATGTACATGCACAGGACAATGGAGACGTGTACGAGCCCCCTCCCTGCGAGTGGCCTGCCAAAGTCCCGAAACAGCCAACCAATCAGGATTTAATTTACATTGGTATTCAAATACACACTCTGATCATTTTCATGAAGGACGGGCCATCAGGACATTTAGGCAAATGTCAGATTTGACAGAAGGGCCAGTTCGATTGTAAATCTATTTAAATGTTTTCAATTTTAAAATGGTCAAAATTAAAATGACATTTGAACAAGAATACAACTTTCCTTTTGTTTACTCGTTGCTTTCATGTTTTCTTCAACTTGGTTTGGCAAAGTTCTGCTGCCTTGTGTCCAGTTCATGATGGGTGGTGTTTGGCAAACTAAGCTGTGCAGCTGTTGTCTGAACTGAGTAGTGGAAAGGCTTTCAGCAAAGCGATCTTAGGAAAACGTAGCCTTAGTTCCAATATAAATACTTTCATATATAAGGTACTTAAATTGGAAGTGTGCCAGTCAATCTATTAAATTCAAGGGCCAAATAGTCGTCCCAAGAAACCATGTCAAGATTTCCCCAAAGGTTCTAGAACGATTTCCCCACCCTCAACTAAACAATACGGCCTTTAGGTGAATAATGATCGATCGCCCATTTGTATCGTTAAACGTTTGCATGAATACAATGCTAAACACCACCTTAACCTTTGGCCTTCACCTGCAGACCACTCGTCCGATCAGCCGGCCCCACAGAGGCACGCCGCTCCACCCCCAAGGCCACCCGTCCAGCCTCAGAGACGAGGTGCTCAACCGCAGAGACCTCCAAGACAATGTGATCCACAAAGACCGATTCCTCCTATGGGACCAGCTGGCCCACCACCCAGGCCAACCAAACTGACAGCGACGAGCAAAGTTTTGGTAGGTTAATTTCAGGAAACTGAAAAAGCAGACGAACAATTTGTTTCTGCTTTTAACTCCATTCAATTCCATTTGATTTCCGTGTTTTTTTCCTGCCACGCTTGCCAGGCGTTTAAACTGTTTAAAAATCAGGCGTTTAAACTGCCACTGCTGTTTAAACGCCTGATTTGGTTTTACGACTTTCTCCCGTTTAGCCGCCACGGCGGGAAGCCGAAGTGTTTCACGATCCCAGCATCACCAATCGTAAGTCAACATAATGGTTTACCAACTCCTCTAGATAAAACATCTGGCTCCAATAATGCATTAACACAATGTTAATCTGTGTAGTCTACTTATTCTGCTTTCTTCCTTCCTAGCTCCTGAGGTGAACAGACAGGAGAAGGTCGGGAAGAGTAGTGCCCTGACAAAGTCCCCTCCTGTCGCAAGGCCCCCTCCCCCAGGGCCGCCCCCAGACACAGAGGAAGGTGCTACCACATCTCAAACATGCATCTGAAAGATAATTAGTCATGTGTTGATTTGGATTTTGTTATAATTAATCAAATTCGTATGGATAATTTAACGTAGGCCTACTTGTTCAGATCCTTCCTCTATTCACTTGACGGAAAGATTTAATTTTGAACATGTTTACATTAAAAATTAGTTAATGTTGTAACTTGCAGATATGATTTTGATAGTGCTTTGTAATATCGAAAGGCTTACTTTTAATAATCATAATAATTGATAGGATTTATATAGCGCTTTTTTGCTGGTCACTAAAAGACACTCAAAATAAGGTTTGGATTAGAGTCAGGTGTTGTTTGTGTAGGGTCAGGTGTCATATGCTTTCTTGAAGAGGTGAGGTTTGAGTTGACTTTTGAATGAGGTTATTGAGTCTGAGTTGCGGATGTTTTGGGGCAGGGAGTTCGAGAGGGTTGGGGCAGCAATGGCGAAAGCTCTAATGTGGTTTGAAAGATAAAATGGTGACCGTCAACCACCCACTTAGCTATATATCCTCAAGGGAAGATACACATTTTTCCATAATGCAAATCAAATAAACAAACCTGTTATGGTTCCACGTAACGCAACACAATGACCACGCAGACGCTTCGACGCAACCGTGAACCTGGTTCAGCGTCGGGTTTTAGTAAACGGACCAATCACAGCCCTTGCTGCTCTGTCGCCTCTACGGCAGGGTAAAATTTTTGGGAAGCACTCGTCAGGCCCTTGCGGTGGACGTAAGGAGGGTCCGCAAGGCCATAAGGGGTCCGTAACCCCCTTGCATTGGATCAGCCCTTAAGTATTATCGGGTGGTTGAATAGGTTTGTGGTTAATTGGTTATGGAATGTTTTCTGGACAATTAATTAACACCCAAGAGACTATCTATAACTCTGTAAAATATAGGCCTAATTCTGTAAAGTCATCGATTACCTTGTCGTTTATCTTGTCGTTGCTTTTTGTATTTCAGATTTGTACATAGATCCAAATGAAGAACAGGTGAGCTGACGTTACAAAACAAAAGAGAACAGAACCGTTTTATGATTTTTGTCTCAGCTGTGTCAACATTTGTTGACAGTATCAAACACACTGCATTTCAGGGAGCCAGTGATGGCGTGTATCTCAAGCCAGGTAGGCATTCATCCCGTTTAGTTTAACAGAGGTTTGGTTCCCAGGGCTCTGATATTGGGCCCCATCTTGCATCGGGCGCAATTGACTTTCTGACTGGCGCATGTGTTGTTGCTAGATTGCAAAAATCTTTTCCCTCCTGCGCCACGCGTCGGTAAATTAGGGGATGATCTTGCGCCCCAAGGGACAGTTCGGCGAAAGGAGGAGTTGCGTTCTGGCGCAAACGTTCCCTGGTGCTATTTTGCAGTTTCAGAAACCACTTGCGCCACAAACCAGGAAATACCTGGTTTAAAGTCAGTGTTGCGTTGTTCAGATGCTATTTTAAGGGCGCATGCATAATATTGCTTGTGCACCTCGTGCATACACTTTGCTTTTCTCATCTACCTAGCCCACACATTCTTGGTAAATTATTTGGGAAAGAACAGCTGATACAGCGGTAATAAGTTGTACTTTTAAATCAATGCATCTGCAAACACCGTACAGCAAACATATTTTCTTGACACAGACATCGTGTACATGGCCATAACTTTTAGGATTGATGAGTATTTGATCATGAGAAAACATTGTTTTACCGCGAGTGAGGACGCGTGTGTGTGCATGTGTAAAAGAATTAATGAATGCGGGTGCGTGTGTGGTCCGTCTGTTTAGACACACGCAAACTAAACATGTCACGCATAATACAGTCCATGGCAATGTATATTAACTGGGGGACACATGCATATTAGGAACACAAGTCGATAACGATAATGCATACAATACTGATGAGAAACAGTGTTTATTATGTATTGCGTATATCATTAAATAGAACCACAGTTACCGCATATCATATGTTATATCATATAAGTTTTCTTTGCCGAAATTTATTTGAGGGCTCAGTATTTCTGAAGTTGTGGAAGAAAATCTTATTCCATGTGTGAATTAGGCCATATTATTTGGCTGTAAACTGAGCCATTTGAAGTTTGAAATTCATGTGCATCTGTCTCATCGGAGACTGCAGATGCGCTGTCAAAATATCAACTCAGATTTAAATGCGCCCATGGCTCTTAAAGGGGATGGGAGCTGGCATTCTCATTAGTTTATTGCTCCTTACGCCCAAACCACACCTACGGGTAATTAGGCTACTTCAGACCAAACCTTTTTATATTTGCGCAAGAGTCTTTTTTTGCGCCGGTAACATTGCGACATCACCATAGAACCGCCCACAAAAGCTACTTGCGTTTGGCGCTTCTCACTTGCGTTTCAGACCGTTAAAATAGGGCCCATTGTCTCAAATCCGGGAAATAAAAGTAGAATATAGTCAGTGAAACAAGTTGGTTAGTTCCTTGCAATTCATTACATTTATATCACTTCTTCGACTGCGCGATTTCAATATCTTCCCCTCCCTGTGTTTCAGTTTTGCCTTTGCCCTTTCGTCCACCAATGAGATTGCCTCCTCCAATCAGTCAAATGGTGGCACCTCTGGGTCCATTTTGCATGTAAGTGCGCCTCACCTTAGGATCTTTACATCAGTTTCCTCCCACTAGAGTTAGCTTATCTGTATTGGCTTGTTGCTATGAAGTTTCTGATAATCTTTGTGCTACTTTAAAGACCTTCTTCTTCTCTATCCTAAGGATGAAGCCTCCTGTGCCGAGGACCACGAATGTAAGCAACTTGAATATTGAAACAGCACGGCTATTATTTAAATGAGCAATTTCTTACCGAGAGTGATTGTTTTGTCAGGGAGGTTGTGGCAGAACCACGTCCTATCATGTGGCATGATAGGACGCCACAGACTCGCTCTTTGGCTCGATAGAGAGTGGAGCGGCGTAGTCTTTTATTTCACCATAGGTGACGCCAAACAGAACATATTGTATTATTTCAATGGACACCAAACATCAGAATAGTTTAAAGCATGTGTATGTGTTTGATTCATGATACGAGCCAATGTTAAAACACAGATTTCTGTGTGTAATTCTCTCTCTCACTCTTTCCAGAATTCTGTGACAGCATCCGTCACTGAGATGAAACCAGGTAAAAGGGTAGAACATTCTTCTGCTAAAGTATTCACACAAACCTTCTAAATGTTTACTAAATGTCAGCAATATCAGAGTATGTAAATTTAATTTAACCACCAGCTCCTGATGGCAAGAGGCCCATGCTGCCCCCACCACCCCAGAAGGACAACAAACCTAGGTTAGATGACCGGACAGGAGGGCCGTAGATATAAATATGAATACACTTAAAGAAGCACAGGGAATAGCTTCTAATACAGACTTTATCTATAGTGATATTAATTACGTTTTCTGAGATTGCCAGTATTGTGGTTTTCATTTCAGAATTCCTTCTCCCCCAACGGTGGACCAAATCCCAGGAGGTGATTTTTATTTTTATTGTAATAAAAAGTTGAATGCCAACACCTTGTTTCTTTTATATTTTTATATTTATTTTAGCTGAATCACCTTTTAATGTTTAGTTTTCCCCAAAGCATCTTCCCCTGGAATGAAATCCACCAAAGTGACCGACAATGAGGTATTATTCCATGGTTGAAAAGTCAGAGCTTGATATGATTTAACTATTAAGTGTTGCTGTTGCGTTGATAGTTGGATACATTACAGGACAATGAGTGGTTCACTGGCGTTTCTAAGAGAAAGTATGCTGAGGACCTCCTCCTGAGAATCAATAAGGTAGGCCCTCCTCTGTGCCCTTTTTTTAACTTTTTCTTCAATCTGCATTGTTGTCCCACTGTTGTCCAATGCTAGACAAGAAGCTGTTATGGCGCCCCAAAAATACTGTTGTTACCTAGCAGAAGGGTTTCAATGATCCTTCAAACTATGCCATCCTACATTGCCATATCACGCCACTGTATGGCAATTGGCAACACATTAAAAAACGTAATGGGCTACGAAGCCAGAAGGTTCTGATTGGTCAGGTCATCAACAGTCCATGTCGACTTAAATGACACAGTATCATCAAAGTCAACGTAGAATGCTGATGACCTGACCAATCACTGACCAACGACCTTTCCCATCGATCACAATTCCATATTGCTCCTTCTTTGTGACACTGCGCTCTAAGCTTGAGCATGAGGAACAAGAAGTGAAAAGCAGCCTATGTCTAAGTGTGAAACTCCTTTCCTTCCTTCTTTCCTGGCCTTCTTAATTTAGTGCCCTTATTCATTTCCTCCATCCTTCCTTCCCCCTTCCTCCCCTCCTCCAAAGCAACCCCTTACGTGCCACCCCTCTGTTATTCTTCCCCCTAATCCAATTTCCCCCCTGCCTCCTTCCATCCATCACAGTTGTCTTTGTTCTGCTCCGTCCTACTGTAGGACGGTGCCTTCCTCATACGCCCCAGCTCGTCCCAGGACCCCCGGCAACCGTACACCCTGGCCGTGCTCTACAGGGAGAAGGTCTACAACATTCCTATACGCTTCGTGGTGGAGATGCAAGGCTACGCCCTGGGGAAGGTCAGGAAGGACTTTGAAGAGGTGAGTATGTATGGGAACTGGTTTGGTTTTTATCTTACCCTGATTCTACCAGGTGAGTCCCCTGAGATTACATCATCACAACTTCTCCTTTTCAAGAGAGAAACACAACATAAAACAATTCAATTCAATTCAATTCAATTTTATTTGTATAGCCCTTAATCACCATTACAGTCTCAAAGGGCTTAACAGGCCAATATTTATGACACACAACATAAAAAACTTGAACTTAGAGTTGTCCTGTAGTTGAGGCTCAGTTGAGGGCGTAGGCCGCATGAAATCCTTCTTGCATGACTCGGTGCGAGCTCCAGGGACACGAGAACTGTGCTTTGTGGCCGTAATCCACACGCGTTCCTTTTATGATGCATAGCATGACAAGGTGCTAAGGAGTTCTAGCCTTAAATATAAAAACGATATACTTATCTACTCAGAACTATAAAAGAAAAGAAAGAATTAAAAAATTGTGAAGGGGAAGAAGAAGAAGAAAAGAAGGTTGGTTGGTTAAAATGACACAATTGGAAATATCTTCTCTTAGAATCGATAACTGTTATTCTGCTACTCTGTGGGGGTTGGATTTGCTCGTAAAAGTCAGCCAAGGGGTGACCCGAGCAATGCCTCAAGCATTCCTAAACTTCACCCCTTCTCTTTTCCCTCCATCACCGTCTCGTGTCTCCCTCTCATCCATCCCACAGACCTTCCCGAGTCTCCAGGACATTATTGCCCACCACAAGAAGAACCAGCTTGTTCTCATCGACAGCATGAGCCAGGCCATGCACAAAACGTACCTAGTCCACCCTGACCGGCCTTAAGACTTAGGACCCTCACAATCCCTCTCAACCATAACACATATTTAACATCAAGAGAGTACTTCAAGCCTATGGATCAACCTGTTGGTCAATGATTTTGCTGTTGTTCCTTCCCAATCTGTTTCTACTGGGGCTCATTTTAGCCTATTTGCTTCAAGTAGATTCAATTGTATTGTCTATGTGCATCAAGGCAAGTACATTTTATTGTTTGTAACCAACACATATTTTAATTACAATTCACCTTACAGACCTCCAACAAGATTGTTTAAAAAATAAGCTTAGCATATCATGTGTGCATAATAAGGAGGCTTATATAAATGTCAACTTTGGATAAACATCTTTTCAACATTTTATTGTGGCCTTTTTTCTTCTTATATTTCTTAGCTCTCTTGTTATTCCCTAATTGGTTTGAATACAATGACTGTAGTAGATCGACTCTGTTGATTATTTAAAATGTATTTTATACATATAAATATTTAGATGTTGTTTGATTTGGACTCGTGAGCTCTAAATCCTAAACCAAGTCTTTGAACACTATAATAAACTACTGAACTAAATTCTTTAACTAGCCGACTAAGTTAATGGTCCCAATCTTTAAAAGTTATACTTTATATACTTGATGAAATAAGAAGGCATAAACCTTCTTTGACCCCACCTGGTTAATAGTTTAAACAACTGATAATTTACTTTGAATAGATTTTACTATGAGCATGCTGAAATAAATGTTTACTAGTAGGGCCTATGTGTAGATGTAGCCTATACGCTATAAAGTAAATCTTTCAATACCTATGTTTTTTGCTGTACTAAAGAGACTTAATGGGTAAATCTTTGGGGAAAAGTTGTGTAACAGGTCAAATACTATACAAATAATGTTTATACTTATTATGTCCAGTTATTCTCTGGACATAATGAAGATGTGAAAACCTACGAAGTAGGCAGGTTGTATCCAGTGAAAGTTCGATACATTGGCAATATATATCTATAAAAATACATAGGCATATAGGCTATCATATGCATCAAATAAACACACTGGGGGCCCGGTGTGTTGTGTTTTCATACCGCGCCGACTCTTGCACACATCGTAAAAAGGTGGGGCGGCCGTCACGAGCCCTGATTTCAAAGTTGGGAGCAAGAGGGGGGTGGGGGGGCTGCGGCGGAGGGGTACAAAGAGGGCATCCTATTTTCCCACTGCATTGCACTTGAGGAAGATTATTATTAACTATATTGCCACATTCTTATGCGTCAACTAGAACCAACATTTGAAGCGTTGTTTCATCAGTACGAACGCTCTAAATTGACTTATTTGATCAGATATGGTTAAATCGTAATTTATGGGCACTAGTTTTCTTGGCGGAGGTGCAGAGTTTTGGGCTGAGGAGTGTTCTAGGGGGTTGCTGAATGGGAGCAGTCATTGGATTCGTGTGACATCAACGCAAGCCTCCCAGACTTTCCCTGCTCATCATAATTTAGTTTTGGGACGTATAGGGCACGTACAGTGAAAGCCCACATACATTCATTTTAGTGTCCCCCTCCCCTTTCCTCCATTGCGGATTCTCCAGACAGAAAGCCGCAAGAATGGCTCAAATACTGCCGATACGTTTTCAGGAACATCTGCAGGTAAGGATACGAAAAAATCACCAAATGAATGACTGAATGCTTATTTTTTTTGCACAGTTCCACCTCCGTGTGTCTACCGACATTCACACGGCGTGTCGCGATTGAATGGGATATGGAAAGGGGCTGCAGGGTGGTGCTCGATATAGCTTCAGGCCTAGTTTTCTCCTGGCCGGCAGATGATGACTTGTACAAATTGAATAGTCAGCTCGTACACAGCTCTATGCGGACCTCACCAATACGCCGCAATTGCGTGCAGTCGGACCACGTCGCTCGCTGTCAGATATGCGGGTGTATTCCCGCAACAACGGCGCTGTTTTGACAGTTTGTTGTTGTCGCCGAGTGGACTCAGCTGGTCGGGGGGGTTAAGATTGGTAGTGGATACTGAGTGACACTTGAAATGTTGCCCTGCGGCTACACTTGCCACTGTCAAGCCCGCTGTCCAAGCTGACCGCGGAATAGAGCGTTTACTACAACACGCCACCCAATGCGGTAGTCCTGCCGGCGTAGGGTTTAAATGCCCGTGTCACCTCAGAAGCATGATTCAGTGAAATGTAGGCCGGGTGGGAATAATGGGCCAACGCCACAGCCTTTTCTATACTGGTACCTACGTAGGCTATCTGTTGTAAAACATGGTCATGTTAACGGTCGCACTGTGAAAGCGACTAGACGGTGTGCGTTAGGCTGCAGTGCTACGATGTACTTGATAATTAGACTAGGGAACGTGGGGGGGCTAGTTTGTTTAGGGTTTCCTTGAAGACGCCTTACTGCCGCAAAATACAAACTTTGTGACGCGTTTGCACCGGTTTGCTCCCCCTCCCCTTTTATATAGCGCGTTGTTATGGTAACACCAGGCAGTGAAATGGCCTTTCAGTAGAAAGAGCTGTATGCCACAACCCCCCCACCCCCCCCCACCACCCCCCACCCTGCTCCCTTCCTCTTGCCAACAGTCCCACTTCCTGGGCCAAAGATTCTCAATCCCCCAGACGGTGCCAGCCAAGACCCCACAGAATACCAGGCTACCATCACCCTTTTAATATGACGAACAGAAACACCACTGCACCAGACAGTGTTCCTCGTAATCACTGACAATTCCCAGTTTGTTTTGTGTCAAACTTCTTGGGGCTACTCACTAACTTCTATGACATATCTTCCAAGACACATAACATTGATAAGAGCCATACTGCTTCTCCCTCCATTACTATGGGGAAGTCACGTCCTTGCACCAGACATCACCCCCTAGGTTTCTCCTGCCCGGGCAAATATGCTTGGAATTTGCAAACCCAGGACTTTGGGCCTCAAGTTGTTTAGCTTTTACTCCCCTCTTGGCCTGGTATTTGCAGCTACGATTTTTTTGGCAGTCTATCCCCCATACTATCTATCCCCGGTTAGAAACCTTGTTCTCAGGCTCAAGTGTAAGTCACTCTGGATAAAAGAATCATACTCATTGTTGCGTTAGCATAAGGTTCACTAGATTCTAGTGCTGTTAACCTGAACCGAGTCCCAGGTATTTTCAGGGTTGGTGTGAGATCCGTAACCCCCATCATGTCCTACCTAAAGTAGGCCATAATTATTCCCCCACTGGGCACACAATGTGGAAGACTCTTAAATGTATGGTTCCAGTTGTTGGAGAAGTGAAACTAGCCAGTTTGTCACGCCACCAGATGACTAACCTTTAGAGCCGGTAAATGACATTATGCTTAGTTTCTTTGTCTTCTTATGATTAATTGCTTCAAGTCACTACACTTCAACTAGTCCTGGATAAACCATGTCTATATCATTTAGCGAGTTTGTAATATTAAACCATCCGTCATGTCAAAAACTTCTTCAACCAACGTGTCAGATATTATGGACAATGTCAGTCATTTCTGATGGTTTTCTAGATAGTGGAATGTTGGGTGTCTCTAAAAATAATAAATCAAGTTCATGTCAATCACTTGAAAGGAACCTGGGGTAGAGGCGATCAAAAATGCCTCCATCAAGGGGGGGGTGGGCCTGTCCATCAACGAAACGCTGCCTCTGTGACTAACGAACAGACGTCAGGAATAGATGAGGCTAGCACTTCGTCTAACAAGGGCTTGCAAATCTCATCAGCACAGGAAACAGACGGAGCAAGAGGAAGTGATTTCATAATTTCACAGCAGCTGCTGGTCACCTTCGGGATGTGGGCCTGCGACCGGTTAAGGTTAATCAGCAGGGACTACATGGTCATGTATGAGTGACACATTGGGCGGACGTATGTGTCAGTCAGTTGCATGGGATGTTAACAGTAAGACACTCCTATCCTACTCCTAGGTGCAGTCCATGTGAAATCTGTCCCGCATCGTGACCCTAACCGTGACCTCGGGCGACTGTATTGAGGTGTGCATGTGTGGAGATGAAGAGTGTTCACAGGAGAAAGTCAGGGATTCAGCACAGAGATAAAAGTGAGAATAATGGATATTTTGGTATGGGCGTTGAATAAATATTGTGCGAAATTTTGATTCACACCCCAGATGACAATTCAAAATATATCAAGTATTCTGTATTGCTTTCATATATTTTACTTCCTAAGTTTGCGTTGATGTGCTTGTTTGTTATGGTTTAAAAGTGCTGAAAAAATTCAGCAAAATTCATTTCAAGCCATTTTTGCATCTATAAGTATAGCGTTTTTTCAAAATAAATGTTTTTCGCCTCCTTTCATGTTTTATTTGAAAGAGGCGATCCACCTCAATATTGTAAATATTGAAATTAAGGTGGATTTGCCCCCTGCTCCTGAAACTATGCCAATGTGTGTGCACGTGGATAAGAGTGCTGTTTTCCTCTAAGTCAGTGACTTGCATATTGCTCAAGGCGTAAGTTACTGTAAGTGCGGGAAAGCCATTGTGTTTCTTTGAGTCAAACCTCCTCCATTACTTCTCCATAGCAGGTAGGCACACACACACACACACACACACACACACACACACACACACACACACACACACACACACACACACACACACACACACACACACACACACACACACACACACACACTCACACTCACACATTGATCTTTCCGATACAAGATTACAATACAAGATTTTTCCCCGGCCCATAGCTTAACTACATCCGTACGAAAATGCAAACTTTCGATCCTCTACCATCAAACAAGTGCTCCTGTGACATGGAAATCCTTCACGGCAGCCATAGTCCTTATGCAGGGGTGGGGACAGTCGTTGAGTCAGAGAGCGTACCCTGGCCCTGACCATGCTCTTTTTGTGTCTGTCGTAATGCAGTTGAAATGATTGAAACGGGACCGTGTGGTCGGGACTGCAGGCCAACAGGCCAGTAGTAGATAGTACTGGCCTTGTGAACACTGCGAAGATTCCTTTCCTCTTGCCTCAGTCCTGCATAATAGAGGCTGCTATACCCAGCCTGACCATCTGAACAAGGCTACCCGCTCCGTGTTGCCCTGTCAGTCCCTTGATTGTGTACCAAACAAATACATCTTGTGTTTAA
Organism: Melanogrammus aeglefinus; assembly: GCA_900291075.1. Taxonomy (NCBI): domain Eukaryota; kingdom Metazoa; phylum Chordata; class Actinopteri; order Gadiformes; family Gadidae; genus Melanogrammus; species Melanogrammus aeglefinus. Next base: position 51,238 of record OLKM01001457.1, read on the forward strand.
TGCTCGATCAAGGGAACAACTGTTTACTAATAGCTGTTTCGTCATGCCAGTTAGGTCTTTTTCTGTTTAAGATATATCATGGATATTTATAAAGACTTCAAGTCCCAAGGCTTCTTCTTGTTCGGACAGTGAATATGCTATTATTACACAAACAAGTCCTATGATAACGCTGTCAGACGTTGATACTCAGTCACTTTCCCAGTTGAGATACATACAACCCTCAGGAGGAATCTCCAGACAGTTGTCTCCGACCTGTTAGCTAAACCTTGTTCTCACCCCAGTATATTTATACAGCTGGCACACAACAAGCTGTATGGTTGTCAGGCCACCAAACCTAGGACACAGATCCTTCCAGATGTTGCTGAAAGAAGTATTACTAACGCAACCAATACTGTAAACAGGGCATTATTGAAGGCCAAGTGTTCTCTCATCACCGACAGCGTACATGAATGCTGCAGTAAACACTATCACCAGCGATTTGGGGAGTATAAAAACTATTTTGAGTTAATATCCTGTGTGCCCACGGTTGCACCCTGGGTGGAATCACTAAGAAGCCCCCTTGTCTGGGAAACATCCATTCAAGAATAGCTCTGGAAAAGTTGACCAAAACCGCTGTTATAATGGCAACACGAGGCGCCTGCATTACCAACTTTACTACGGTTTCCTTTTTAAAGCTATTTTTAGTAAGGGCTGTGTATTCTTACGACGATGACGCAAGACTCTTGTTCCCTTTAGAGTCGTGCAGTTAGGTATTATTTTACCCATTCATCTTTTCCTCTCCTGTTTGTATGTGAAGCAGTCTTAAATCCTACCATGCGTGCGAAAACACACACACACACACACACACACACACACACACACACACACACAACACACACACAACACACACACACACACACACACACACACACACACACACACACACACACACACACACACACACACACACACACACACACACACACACTTTTAATAATCACTGGGCCTTTTATCCAATATCTAGCCATACATTCCCATTTGCTTCAAAAGGCCTACAGCTCCTCATTTCATAATGAGAAGACAAAATCAGTGATCATGATGAACTATAATTTGAATTGGTCACCCAGTCCTAATACGCTGATCAAGCTACTGCTTGAGGCTGTGATGTCTGATGAATGTTTGGTTGGGCTTCTTCCAGCTGCAGAACCTTGGGGTGAACCCGGCCAACATCGGGTTCAGCTACCTGACCATGGAGTCTGACAAGTTCATCTGCATCAGGGAGAAAGTGGGCGATCAGAACCAGGTGGTGATCGTGGACATGTCCGACCCGACGAACCCCATCAGGAGACCCATCTCTGCTGACAGTGCCATCATGAACCCAGCCAGCAAGGTCATCGCCCTCAAAGGTATCCGCGTCAGCACTGCAGACAAGAGTCCAGCTGACAGATGCTACCCCCCTCAGACCGTCCAATAAGTCCTATGTTGTAACACCCATTAGAAACAAATGGCTTGTCTGCTTGAGTGTTTGGGACGGTTTGTTAGCTTAGCTCTCCAAACATGAGCTTAATGGAACTAGGGCCGGTTTCAGCCCGAAACGGCAGTTGGCACGTTGTTGTATTATTGTCTCTTTTTGTTGTTGTTAGCAGCAAACACATTAACACAAATCCTCTTGCTTTCCTGCTGCTATAAATATGTACCGCGCACACTCATTTCTATTGGTTGAGTGAATTAGATTTGTTGTGCAGTGTAAATACATTTTCTTCTGCATAATCCCACCCCTCAAGCACACCCATACATACAAAAGCACACGAACCGATCACAATTATGAAGCCATAATGCCAATACTTCTCTACAACCCCCCACAACCCTCTCTCTCTCTCTCTCTCTCACTCTCTCCTCACTCTCTCTCTCTCTCTCTCTCTCTCTCTCTCTCTTCTCTCTCTCTCTCTCTCTTCTCTCTCTCTCTCTCTCTCTCTCTCTCTCTCTCTCTCTCTCTCTCTCTCTCTCTCCTTCTATATCTCGCCCTCTCTTGCTGTTTCCCTCCCCCCAACCCCTTCCATAATGGCCAATCCCCCCGGTCATCGTCTATCCCTTTTCTCCCTGGTTGTCCGTCTATCTTTCTCTACCTGGCTGTCTGTCTCTCTTCCCTCAGACGGTGAGTTGTCCGACCGCCTGACTCCGACGTGCCATATCACAGTAGCCATGTCATCTCTCATAAAAGCTTGTCGCCTATACTTACCACCATGGAGAAATCAACACATGCACTAAAACCACGCACCCAACACTCTACACCTTCTTAATGTGTACAACATCACGATTTCAGAATCGGGCGCTCCATACTTTTATGAGAACTATACACGTGTCGGCATGTTTCATGTTTTTCTGTGAAGCATTTGTCATGAAAGAGGGGACACAATGAACAAGAGTGTGATGGGAATGTGTGTGAAATGCGTGTGTGCCAGATTAACTCATATCCATGTCTAGATCTCTTCATGCAGCTGCCTTTGAGGTACGCCATGCACATCACATCATTGTGTGTGTGTGTGTGTGTGTGTGTGTGTGTTCATGGGGGTTTTTCAGCCTATAGATCTGTGTACCTGAATAAATATTCTCATTGACTGAGATCATGATTCTAGGTAATGTAACTATAGTCACAAAACTTCTTCTCTCATTTTACTTTATTGAAAATCTTTAAAGTTGATTACTATTATTTGATCTCTCCAGATATTTGCAGTGATCTCTGCACAATTTCTAAAGCTCAGTGTTTTACAAACCCTTTGGCAAAATAAACCTCTTGCCATTGCAAATGTACAATTCATTTGAAATGTATCAAATTCAAAAGTTTTCATAATGGGTTATGCACTGTTAATACACTATATTGGTGTTTTAACAGACGTATTAAATGTACAGGCAGAAGTCACATTATGACAAACTTGAAGCGGTATCATCTCTCTGTGACCAGTGGTTTGATCCGCTGTAGAAACGGCACACTGAAAACAGGACACCCAAGCCATGAAACCCTCCGAAACCCCTCTTCAAAGCCTCTTCCAGGCTTCACTTGTGGTTTCTTGGTCTGTTGAAAGGGACTAGGTCCTCCCACATGTCACTTCTTGGACGACGATGCACAGGCCCTGGTTGTTGTCGTCGTCCAGATCTGTTCCAGCCGCGTGTATTTCACCCTTCTGCATCTCCTCACCTTCACCCCCTCAGCCGCCAAGACTCTGCAGATCTTCAACATCGAGATGAAGAGCAAGGTGAAGGCCCACAACATGACTGAGGAGGTCATGTTCTGGAAGTGGATTTCCGTGAACACCGTCGCCTTGGTGACCGAGGCCACTGTCTACCACTGGAGCATGGAGGGGGACTCGCAGCCCATCAAAGTGTTTGATCGTCACGCCAGCCTTGCCGGATGTCAGATCATCAACTACAGAACTGACGAGCAACAGAAGTGGCTGCTGCTGATCGGGATCTCTGCACAGGTATGCACAGACACTCTCTCTCTCTCTCACTCACTCACTCACTCACTCACTCACTCACTCACTCACTCACTCACTCACTCACTCACTCACTCACTCACTCACTCACTCACTCACTCACTCACTCACTCACTCACTCACTCACTCTCTCACTCTCTCACTCTCTCAACCCCAAACAGATGCGCGCGCGCGAACATGTACGCGCGTGCAAGAAGAATTCAAACAAGAGAGTATAAAAACAGAATAAAAAGATATGGTGAAAAAAGTTTGAGTGAAATGGGTATCTTCTCCTTCTGACGCATGCCCAAGATCCTGCCCTCTCTCTTGCCAATATGTGCACATCTGAAGCGCCCCATTCCAGGCGTTCCGGGGTGAGATCAGAAAGCCTGAGAACAAGGTTTATGCTCCAGTGACTCAGATAATTTATAGCAGGAATGAATCTTAATATCTGCAGCTTGCCTTTAGGAATCAATGATCCCCGAACCTCTTCCAACCCCTCAATGACAAAATCTTTCTGTATTCACAGTGTGTTGTCCTGGACAAACATGCCTGTTGAATCACCAAACAATGCACATTTCTCTCACTCCCATGAGTCTAAACGTCATTTTCTTGTTTTATAAAACTCATAATATTCTATATTGCTCCCGTGTGCAGCAAAACCGTGTGGTGGGGGCCATGCAGCTGTACTCCGTGGACAGGAAGGTGTCTCAGCCCATCGAGGGTCATGCTGCAGCGTTCGGGGAGTTCAAGGTGGAGGGAAACACCACCGCCTCCACCCTCTTCTGTTTTGCTGTGCGCTCCCAGGCGGGCGGGAAGGTAAGAGAGTTTGGAGAACGTACAGGAATGTGGCAAATCTCTTTTAAAATCGTGCGTAGAACTCTGGTAGAGACTGGGTGGTTCTCACCACACGCACAGAGCCGGCTCCAATTTTAACCGTTTTTTAACAGAGAGCTTGGTGTCTCGTAGGTCCTATTTCGCAAAGCTGTGTTATTTTGTGCTGATGCACGGAACTCGGCGACCTGTGCTATTCATGGAGAACAAAATGTAGTTGGATATGTTATTATAGGTTATTTTACATTAAGACTATGTGGACTTTACTGCAGACTTCCATTTTCCCCACTTGGGATTAGTTTTGCCTGACGCGGCAGCGCCGGCCGTCTCTTCTCTGTTCCAGTTGCATATCATCGAGGTGGGTCAACCGGCAACAGGTAACCAACCGTTTGCCAAGAAAGCGGTGGACGTCTTCTTCCCACCGGAGGCCCAGACAGACTTTCCCGTAGCTATGCAGGTGAGGAGAAACCGTTGTCTAGATGAAGCCTTCCCCGACCACTTCAAACAGCCCTCGCGTCGCTGACACACGTATGGCTGTCTTCCGTGGTCCCCCAGATCGGTACGAAGCACGGGGTGATCTACCTGATCACCAAGTACGGGTACATCCACTTGTATGACCTCGAGTCCGGCGTCTGCATCTACATGAACCGCATCAGCGCTGAGACCATCTTTGTGACCGCACCCCATGAGCCCACCTCCGGGATAATTGGGGTCAACAAGAAGGGGCAGGTGAGGAATAATTTAGTCGCTATTTTATATCAGTCGGCAATCCACCGTAAAGGAAATGTCAGAACCGTCTTAAACTGATTTTTTTTTAACTTTTCAATTTACTTAACTTTATTTTTTTATTTTTTTGTAGGTGTTGTCTGTGTGTGTGGAAGAAGAGAATATAGTCAACTATGCGACCAACGTTTTGCAAAACCCAGACCTGGGCTTGAGGATGGCTGTGAGGTCAAACCTAGCTGGAGCCGAGGAGCTGTTTGCCAGGAAGTTCAACACTCTGTTCGCACAGGGAAGCTACTCTGAGGCTGCTAAAGTCGCTGCCTCTGCCCCTAAGGTACATACCAGCACACATATGCAGTCAAAGATTAACTTTCAGAATGGTGAATGGTTTTTACCTGCCAGAGCGGAACATCTACCTGCCAAGAATAGTTTAGTTTGTGTCCCTGATTTATTATTTGCTGCAAATGGTCTTATCTATCAATCATTGGCTGGTGGGAGGTGTTCATTTTGAATCCTGCCTGTATTAATCTAACTGTGGCACAGCTTCTAATCACCAAAATGTAAATATTAGCTCATTCAAAATAGCCCTTCAAATAGTGACCTTGTGCCCCGTCCAATTTCTCTGACATCGTGGCCTCCCTGTCATCCCTGTCCCAGGGGGTACTGCGGACCGCCGAGACCATCAGGAAGTTCCAGGGGGTCCCGGCCCAGCCCGGCCAGGCCTCGCCCCTGCTCCAGTACTTTGGCATCCTCCTGGACCAGGGCCAGCTCAACAAGTTTGAGTCCCTGGAGCTGTGCAGGCCCGTGCTCCAGCAGGGACGCAAGCAGCTTCTGGAGAAGTGGCTCAAGGAGGATAAGGTCTGACGTTGTCTCCACATGTGTTTCCTATTTCTTAACAAACCCTAGTCTAGTTTAGCTGATGATAAGAGAAACAATCATGAATCAATCCCACAGGGAAAACCTGTTTCTCTGTGGTTTAGAATCTGTTGATATTCTGAACTGTTATTGTAAAAGATTGATTGATCAATTGATGAAGGAAACCTTACCGCAAATGTACCTAATGTGTAATGGAACTGCTAAGCTATCCTTGAAGTTCTATCCAAAGGCACAAGCAACACCTGATGCTGTGTCAAACACTTATCTCTAGAGGCTAAATAAAAAGGAAGGGGTTCCTACACAACGATTTTGAGAAGTGACTGTTGGTGTCCTATTTCAGCTCGAATGTTCAGAGGAGCTTGGGGACCTGGTGAAGGCTTCAGACCCCACCCTGGCCCTCAGTGTGTACCTCAGAGCCAACGTCCCCAATAAAGTCATCCAATGCTTCGCTGAGACTGGACAGTTCCAGAAAATTGTGCTGTATGCTAAAAAGGTACAATTCTTGCTTCAAGTTAAGAACAGAGAAGTGTTTGTGCGGATGTCTGTTTGAGTAGTGTGTGTGTGTATTTTTGAGTAATTTGTGTGTCTATGTTAATTCTAATACAATTACCATCACTTATCCAATAAGCACACACACATATGTCAAGTTAACATGTTTATCATGAAACTTGCCTCCGATTTTTGTTATCTGTGCAAGTGCCGGGGTATCAGCGTTCGTTTACGATTAACATTTATTATACTAATCATAAATGACCATGAATAGGTTTAATTCATCTTAATACTATACTGTTATGCCAGGTGGGCTACACACCGGACTGGATCTTCCTGCTGAGGAACGTGATGCGGGTTAGCCCAGACCAAGGGCTGCAGTTTGCCCAGATGTTGGTCCAGGATGAGGAGCCACTGGCTAACATCAACCAGGTACACTCCAGCGTCTACGGCCCAAACACTCATTCAGACGCTCATTGGTACCCCTTCTGCCTTTTGGTTACTCCCCTACACTCAAACCGCATATCAGTATACACGCGCACACGCACTTAACAATTGGCCAGTGTGGGAGACTTCCATCTGTGTTATGCCAGATGTGGCAGCAATGCCAGGAATGCAGTGACTCTTTGACCCCCGGCCCTCCTGCCTAAGCCCCATCCTCCCTAGCCTCGTCCCATCTCCACCAGGAAGCCGCCCCTGATGCTCGTAAGCTTCAGCTGTGTGCCTTTTGATCAAAACCATCTGGACAGCAGGCCCGTGCTTCTGAACACCCAACCCAAAGAGGGCTGTCTTGGCCCCTTGCAGGCCTATTCCTCGTGGTTCGTAAAGATGTATGCAGAACGTCATCCCAAGAATCGTAACCTTCCTCCCGTGGAATGTGCTCTGTCTCCCTCCTCTGCTCTCTGCGGCCCGCTCTCCTCTCCCCACTCCCTTCGGTAGATAGTGGACGTGTTCGTGGAGGGCAGTCTGATCCAGCAGTGCACCTCCTTCCTGCTGGACTCCTTGAAGAACAACCGCCCCGCTGAGGGCCACCTGCAGACGCGCCTGCTGGAGATGAACCTCATACACGCCCCTCAGGTAAACCCACCCGACACCCCGACGGGGGGGATAGGAGCGGCAGCTACCGTACTGTAACAGGCCATGTGCTGAGTCAGTGCGCTCCTCTCTCTGCAGGTGGCAGATGCGATCCTCGGGAACCAGATGTTCACTCACTACGACCGGCCCCACGTGGCCCAGCTGTGCGAGAAGGCAGGCCTCCTGCAGAGGGCGCTGGAGCACTTCACCGACCTGTACGACATCAAGCGGGCCGTGGTGCACACGCACCTGCTCAACCCCGAGGTAAAGCCCCGCCCCCTGAATTAAGATTGGGTATTTGTAATTCACTTATTCACTGGAGGCTACTGCGTCATAAGCAAGTTCTGAAAAGATCCACAGCCTGCAATATTTATATTAACATCATTTAGCAGACGCTTTTATCCAAAGCTACTTGCAACCATTGATGGTGGAGTTCATCATCCAAGGCGATAGCCAACTTGTGTGGAGCAGTGAGGGTTAGGTGTTTTGTTCAGGCACACTGCGACAATCAGGTACGAGGAGCCGGGGATCAAACTAGCAACCTTAAGGTAACAAGTCAACCCGCTCTCCCTCCTGGGCGTAGCCGACCCTGAATCCTGTTGCTGTACTTGTTTGTTGTTTAAAGTGCGACCGTCGACTGCATTGGTCAAGGATTGCGTTCTCGCAGATCGGACCAATGATGAAGTCACATTATGACCGCCGTATTTGCCTCTGTTGTGATTGTCCCGCTCCAAGTGGCTGGTGAACTTCTTCGGCTCGCTCTCGGTGGAGGACTCGGTGGAGTGTCTGCGGGCGATGCTCTCCGCTAACATCCGGCAGAACCTGCAGCTCTGCGTCCAGGTGGCGTCCAAGTACCACGAGCAGCTGGGCACCCAGACCCTGGTGGAGCTCTTTGAGTCCTTCAAGAGCTACGAGGGTAGGTTCCAGGGAGATAAAGAGAGAGGGAGGGATCTGACTGTAACGTACGCCTGTCATACATTACAGCAAAGTGAAAGAAGAGTCTGAAGAAATGGACTGTGATAACCAAAAAATGTATATAGTTGTGTAAATTATTGGCTTTATATATTTGGTATTTATATATAAATGTATATTTCGTGTTCACACAAGACGGTATGTTTGTAAATGAGACTAGATTGAGAGGAGATTCAAGTCAAGACGTATGAATATGAAATGTTGTTAGTTACCAACGTTGTTTTCTCCCACTGTTTTGTCTCCTTTCTAGGCTTGTTTTACTTTTTGGGGTCGATTGTAAACTTCAGCCAAGAACAGGATGTTCATTTTAAGTACATCCAGGCTGCTTGTAAGACCGGCCAAATCAAAGAGGTTGAGAGGATCTGCAGAGAGAGCAACTGCTATGATCCAGAAAGGGTCAAAAACTTCCTCAAGGTACAACATTCTCTCTAGTACTTTATTGTGACCGAATCCATGACTGGTGTCTTATTTTGTTCTGTAGGCCTTTCGCCAAACACCGCCTTATGGGTAGACATTAAAACTTTCTTCCACAAATCCACTGTTTACAGTAATTCCTCTTTCTAATTTGAAAAAATAAAAACACACAATGTTAAATTAACATTATTGGGATTTTATTTGATTTACATTGTTTTTTCGATCATTGTTAAGGTATCCATTTTTTCTTTTAAACAATTTCCCACAGACCCTCCCATGTATTTCCTAATTAAGGCACAGCCAACTCATTTATTCACCAGATCGAGAATATAACGTGGCAAGTCGTCATTTCTGTTATTCAGGAGGCTAAGCTCACAGACCAGCTCCCCCTGATCATCGTGTGTGATCGCTTCGACTTCGTCCATGACCTGGTTCTCTACCTCTACCGCAACAGCCTGCAGAAGTACATCGAGATCTACGTACAGAAGGTACCGCAGCGCCAGCCTTCGGGGCTAGATATTATTGAAAAATGTCTACAATAGGGACCCTTTAATTATTATCATTAAGACCTCTTCAAAATAATGATTCTGAAATGCAAAGTATACACTTTGGGTCAATGGATAATCTCTAGCAATAGATATCCAGCCACCATTCCCCTCCAACCTCTTTGTTGATAGGTCTTTCGGAAGATTGCCCATTGTTTCTTCGCAGCAGCTGGCTTCTGCTATGTCCCCGACATTTTGGATTTGACTCGCCCCACAAAGCACTTTCACTAGTGGTCTGGATCCCTTTATATACCAGGAAGTGCTTCACTGAGGAGAACCATTAGCTGCATCAATAATGGGTCATATCGAATCTGCAGATTTTCTTTCCAGCACTTTACGGTGGAGAGATGTTACAGGTTTCAGATTTCAGTGTTCCCACGTCAGATTATAATATTGTAATCCTCCCCAATTAACTCTCACTGATGTGTCCAAGGAATCAGGCAACGTAGGGTTTGTACAACTGCACCACTTAAAGGCCTGCTCACCGGGTGGAGCTCCATGTAGGAGGTGTGTTTGAGATGGGTGCTGCTTGTCCTCCAGGTGAACCCCAGCCGTCTGCCAGTGGTGATCGGTGGTCTGCTGGACGTGGACTGTGCCGAGGACGTCATCAAGAACCTGATTATGGTGGTGCGAGGCCAGTTCTCCACCGACGAGTTGGTGGAAGAGGTGGAGAAGAGGAACAGGTATTTGTTATAAAGGATAACTGATCTATGTAGGTTACTGCTACAAGGATCCAACAGTGTGTGTGTGTGTATGTGTGTGTGACCTATTTTCTCAAGTTTAGGGGACCCTGCTTTGCTCCACGTCTCACTCTTGCCCTCCTCTCAGGTTAAAGCTGCTGTTGCCGTGGCTGGAGTCTCGCATTCATGAAGGTTGCGAGGAGCCCGCTACCCACAATGCCTTGGCAAAGATCTACATCGACAGCAACAACACCCCCGAACGCTTCCTGAAGGAGAACCCGTTCTATGACAGCGCTGTGGTGGGCCGCTACTGTGAGAAGAGGGATCCCCACCTGGCCTGCGTGGCCTACGAGAGGGGCCAGTGTGACCTGGACCTCATCAAGGTGAGGGTTTCGCTATAGCCGACTCTCCAAATGTTGTTGTTATTGATGTACAAATAAATTTAGAATAAAATGATGATTATTGTTATTATTGTACTATTGTATTATTACACTAATGATGACGATATTTATGATGATAGGAATCTGAATAATATCAGAATCGGAATAATAATCAGGATGTAATAAATATATAAATGAATATAATACATTGATGACAATTATTTATACCACTTATCTATTGTGCTGTTGGTGTTTTTCAGAAGTAATATATCATTTCTTTGTAATCTGATCCAGGTTTGCAACGAGAACTCCTTGTTCAAGAGTGAAGCGCGCTACCTTGTGCGACGGAAAGATCCAGAACTATGGGCCACCGTCCTGGAGGAGAGCAGTCCCTACAGGAGACAGCTCATCGACCAGGTGGGGCTCCTTCTGGAAGATGCTTTCACTGAAACAAATGACCAGCATGCGCACCAAAAAAAACTGACACTAATGTTCATGTTTTTACCCACGATGGCAAGGTGGTACAGACCGCTCTGTCCGAGACGCAAGACCCGGAGGAGGTGTCGGTCACGGTCAAGGCCTTCATGACGGCTGACCTGCCCAACGAGCTCATAGAGCTGCTGGAGAAGATCGTCCTGGATAACTCTGTCTTCAGTGAGCACAGGTGCGCCAGACCCCTCCAAGACGCCTCCCGCCTTCAGGGAGGAAGGCTCGGTGTTGTAATTAGAAGCTGGTGTTAAACTCTAGGGGGGGGGGGGCTTTGGAAGCGTGCCACGGCGTTAAGTCTCTTCATTTGTCTCCACGTCCAGAAACCTCCAGAATTTGCTGATTTTGACGGCGATCAAGGCCGACCGCACGCGCGTGATGGAGTACATCAACCGGCTGGATAACTACGACGCGCCGGACATCGCGAACATCGCCATCAGCAATGAGCTCTTCGAGGAGGCCTTCGCCATCTTCAAGAAGTTTGACGTCAACACCTCGGCCATACAGGTGAGATAAACGCACCTGTCCAACCGTCCTCCGCCATTAGTCCTGCTTTTGTATTACACCCTTAACTCCCAAAGCGTGTTTTATTTATTATATATTAGATATATATTTTTTAATGTATATAATTATTTCTTATTTTTTTCTAATTTTGTTATGATATTTACTTTTGTTTTTGATTGCTTTTATTTAAAAAAATGCTGACCTTTTTGTTTCCACAAACATCTCTGAAACCCAACCTCAAAGTCCTTGAACTCAGTGCAGTTCACAGAAGCCACAAAAACAGAAAAAAAATCAATCACCATAACAACTTTACCCACGGGCCACCTCCCTCCAGGTGCTGATCGAGCACATCCAGAACCTGGACCGGGCTTACGAGTTTGCAGAGAACTGCAACGAGCCGGCGGTGTGGAGCCAGCTGGCCACGGCACAGCTCCACCGGGACCTGGTGAAGGAGGCCATCGACTCCTACATCAAGGCCGACGACCCCTCGGCGTACATGGAGGTGGTCAACGCCGCCAGCAAAAACAGTACGTCCTCCCGGTCACACCACACGCATGTAGCGCCGGACATAGGGGACTTAGGGTTACCAGATTGGGCGGGAAATCTGTCTCATTCAAGCAACACTGAGTAGAAGTAGTAGCAGTACGGTGGTTTCGGTTGTCCCTGAGGCAGGCGGTGTTGATGGCTTAGCCATTGTGTGTAACATCCATTTTGTCACAGTTCATCCACTATCAGTGTGTGTAGCATCCATTTTGGTGACATACGGCACACCGTTAGTAGGTGAAGTGTGACAAAATGGATGTCACACACAGTGGTAGTGGATCAAGTCATGTGACAAAATGGATGTTACACACAGCGGTAGTGGATCAAGTGTGACAAAATGGACGCTACACATACTGGCTAAGCCAGCCACCCTGCCTCAGGGACAACCAACAAGTCCCTACTACTTCTTGTACTCAGTGTTGCCAGATGTTACTATGTAAAGCGCTTTGAGTGTCCTGAAAAGCCCTGTATAAATATGATGAGTTGACATGACATTGTCATCGAGGGTCACATCTTTTTCTCTTCTCGACCCGTAGATAACTGGGAAGACTTGGTGAAGTTCCTGCAGATGGCTCGGAAAAAGGCCAGGGAGTCATACGTCGAGACGGAGCTCATCTTCGCGTTGGCCAAGACCAACCGTCTGGCCGAGCTGGAGGAGTTCATCAGCGGGCCCAACAACGCCCACATACAGCAGGTGAAAACGCGCTCACACCTCGTCTGTTTTACATGGTGGAGTGTGTTGTATTGGTGTAATACCACTACGGCTCTTCAGAAAAGGCACTGTTTGTTTCGTTGTTGTTCTGTGGGGTCCGTTGGGCACAATTAATTCAGATCCAGGAATATTTCTGAAAAATAATATATAAATATATATAATATAAAAAATAAAATAAAATCAGCACATGCATTCAATCTAACCAATTCATACACACAAATATTTATAATCATCAAATATAAACACTTAAAGTGAAATCAGAAATATTGTGAAGTTAACAAGGTATATGCATAGGAACACGGGTAAATAAATATATGCACAGCGTGAAGAAGGGTGTACTACTTCTATATAGAAAGAGTGAACAATGTGTGTTAAGCAGCGACCCAGGACATGTGTGTAAAGGTAATCCCGCTGGCCGTCTCTGTTCAGGTGGGTGACAGGTGTTACGAGGAGGGCATGTACGACGCGGCCAAGCTCCTGTACAACAACGTGTCCAACTTCGCCCGGCTGGCCTCCACGCTGGTGCACCTGGGAGAGTACCAGGCCGCCGTGGACAGCGCCAGGAAAGCCAACAGCACCCGCACCTGGAAGGAGGTAACTCTTCCCAGCTGGAATGACGCACCAACACGAGGCAGTGCACTGATGTTGTGATATTAGTATGCAGTAGGCTGTTGCCTTAGCATGCATGCTGTCATCTGATGCCAAGTGGTCTGTTTAGTGTGTATTCTGTATTGTGTTGCACACAGCTTGAGCCTAGTTGTGGTTTTAGAGATCAAATAAGTATTGGATTGATGTAGGCCAATGCGGGGGCTGACGCCATGTTGTATGGGATCAGTGTCGGTATGGGAATTCATCAGCCAAAGATTATTCTCTCTTAATGGTCGGTTCTCATCATGGGGAAACTGCAGAAAAAACTACAATGGAGGAACTTGATTTCACCAATCAATATCTGCTGAATACAACGTAAAGATAATCAACACCACTTATGTCATGATATTACCATGCAGTGGAAACCTATTAATACACACTGACTGGTCCACCCCCAATAATGTAACTTGGCTTGTGAAATATTTATAATAGTTTGAGACCAAACTAAATATCGGTATAGTATGGGAAGATGGTAATTATCATGGGATCAGCTTAAGAAACATCCTCAATAATATTTCTCCTTTTGTTATCATCATTGCGAGAAAAACAACAACACGACAGAGGAGCTCAACAAGTGAAGATCTGATGATTCCTCCAGAAAGAGTAAACCACCCAACGCGTCTCCCCAGGTGTGCTTTGCGTGCGTGGACGGTGAGGAGTTCCGGCTGGCCCAGATCTGCGGCCTGCACATCGTGATCCACGCCGACGAGCTGGAGGAGCTCATCAGCTACTACCAGGACCGGGGCTACTTCGAGGAGCTGATCGCCCTGCTGGAGGCGGCGCTAGGCCTGGAGCGCGCCCACATGGGCATGTTCACCGAGCTGGCCATCCTCTACTCCAAGTTCAAGCCCCAGAAGATGAGGGAGCACCTGGAGCTCTTCTGGTCTCGGGTCAACATCCCCAAGGTGCGTGGACGCGGGCGTTGGTGTGGGCGTGGGTGTGGGTGTGGGTCTGGATGTGTGCCGCCGTTCTTTGTGTGTTTTAAATGTGGTACTGATGACGGACGGCATTGCACATTCTTACTGACCCGGCGTTTGTTGCCATGACTTCAGGTGCTGCGTGCAGCAGAGCAGGCTCACCTGTGGGCAGAGCTAGTGTTCCTCTACGATAAGTATGAGGAGTACGACAACGCTGTCCTCACCATGATGTCACACCCTACAGACGCATGGAAAGAGGGTCTTTTCAAAGACACCATCGCCAAGGTAACGTGCGGTGGAAGTCGCTCGTCATAGGTCAAGCTGTGTCTGCATTACTTCTTTCTAAAACGTGTGCGTGTGTCTCTCTGTTTCTGCAGGTTGCCAACGTGGAGTTGTACTATAAATCCCTTTCATTTTACCTGGACTTCAAGCCCCTGCTCTTAAACGACCTGCTTGCTATCCTGTCCCCACGGCTAGACCACAGCCGAGCTGTCACCTTCTTCTCCAAGGTAACGGACACGCATTAGATCAAATATTTATTTTATTACATTTTTTAAAGGGTACGCTGTTTCGTTTATTCAAAATGATTGCCAGTCACAACACCACAAGGTTGTAGTTTGTCCACATAAACACCAATAATTCAGCCTTACGTTCGACGCTGTGACTATTACTGTTACCTCTGATGCGCCTCTGGCACAATTATATTAGCGGACGCTTCTGGGTGGGTGGTCTGCGCAGCGGGAAACCTCCTAGCGGCGCATCTAAGGTAGCCTGACAATCCCAGCTCAGAATATAGAACCGGGTGAGACAGGCCTCCCTTTTTAAGGTTCACCTTTGACATTTCTTTTATGACTGGTTTCCTGTTTGCCGTGGTGGTTGTCATGGCGCTGGTGCTCAGGTGGACCAGCTGAAGCTGGTGAAGGCGTACCTGAGGTCGGTGCAGAGTCACAACAACAAGGGAGTGAACGAGGCGCTGAACGACCTGTTGACGGAAGAGGAAGACTTCCAGGTGTGTCCTCTCACACCTGCCGCACAGCCACAAAATTAAGATAATTCAATTCAATTTATTTGTATAGCCCCACAGTCTTAAAGAGCTTAACAGGCCAAATATTTATGACAGAAGATACAATTATTCTGATTTAAACGATTGTGTATGAATTAAATCGCGTTATCAGCGTTATGCCCCCCTACACTTAACTCCGCCCTGAATTTTCTTGGGGCCTCCGTGATAACTCCCGCGGCCACTAGGGGGCACTGATGAGCATAAACTACCAGGGATACACACGCCCTGTCCCTGTGGTCGTTTGATCATGAACACAAGGTCATTTGTTTTGCCTTTGCCTGTGTGTGATCTTAAAGGGCTTAAGGGCGTCCATCGACGCGTACGACAACTTTGACACCATCGGACTGGCACAGAGGTTAGAGAAGCATGAGCTGATTGAGTTCAGACGGATCGCCGCCTACCTCTACAAGGGCAACAACCGCTGGAGACAGAGCGTGGAGCTCTGCAAGAAGGACAAACTCTACAAGGTACCAGGCCCGACCTCAACATGGCTACAGGACACATCTAGTTCGAGGGGTTAACCGCATTTCCAGGTGCCTCCAATAGGTGGCAGTGTTATTCTTTTTTGCATTGACATAACAGACTTCTCCTGAACTGATAGAGGATGACCACATTTAATGGTGCTGTAGGTAATATTTAACAGCGATAATTGAATTTTTATTAGTTGGAAAATCACAGCCATCTGTCAGCTATTAGTGAGTGACATGCTCTGTGAAAATAGGTTTAGTTGACTGCACACTTGCATGGGGATAGTTTATTCCCCAGTTTATTATTCCCAATTACAAACAACGGGTTGACCATACTGAAATTTTCCCAGGATGCAATGCTGTACGCGGCCGAGTCAAAGGAGGCTGAGCTGGCCGAGACCCTCCTCCAGTGGTTCCTGGAGGAGGGGAAGAAGGAGTGCTTTGCCGCCTGCCTGTTCGCATCCTATGACCTGCTGCACCCTGACGTGGTGCTGGAGCTAGCCTGGAGACACCAGATCATGGACTTCGCCATGCCCTATTTCGTCCAGGTCATGAGGGAGTACCTCGCCAAGGTGGGCGCCAAAAGCCCTCTCTCTTTTTCTTTCTTTCATTCATTCGTTCGTTCTGTTTTTCTTTTCGTTTGTTCTGTTTTTCTTTTCGTTTGTTCTTTCTTTCTTTCTTTCTTTCTTTCTTTCTTTCTTTCTTTCTTTCTTTCTTTCTTTCTTTCTTTCTTTCTTTCTTTCTTTCTTTCTTTCTTTCTTTCTTTCTTTCTTTCTTTCTTTCTTTCTTTCTTTCTTTCTTTCTTTCTTTCTTTCTTTCTTTCTTTCTTTTGTCTCTTTCTTTCTTTCTTTTGTCTCTTTCCTACTCTCTCCTTTCTTTTGTCTCTTTCTTACCCTCTCTCCTTTCTTTCTTTTGTCTCACTTTCTTACTGTTTTCCTTTCATTACTTTCTCTCTTTCTCTGTTGCTCTTCCTTTCTTTCTCGTAATTGTAAACATTGCCCCAAGAGAGCTAATGACTTTGAAAGGAAAGGGTTTCCATCAGATGTGATGTGCTCCGTGAGGTCATGCCAGGCCCTCTCTCTTTGCGTTCTTTTCCAGGTTGATCAGTTTGCTGAGAAGGTGACGGTCTCTGGGCCAGCTTTTTTTATACCTCTTTTGTGTTTTGTTTCTCTAATTCTGTCGTTACTTATCCCAGAAGGATTCTAATTGACTTTTAGAAGACTAAATATACAATAACCTAACTTAGGCAAAGGTTCTAACTCAAGTCCTGAAGAACTAATATATATATATATATATATATATGTGTGTGTGCGCTTGCGTGTGCGTGTTGCTAGTTTTAGATTCAGGCACTTGCATGTTTGTGTATGCATGTCTTCTCTGGTTCCCAGAGAAGGCTAGTTCAAACAAGCAAAGCACTTCAAAGTAAGCAAAACATAGAATTGGAATTGAATAATGGTTACAATTTGCAACATTCAGACGACAAACACTGACTGTATTTGAAATAGCTCCCTTGTGTGGACTTGATGATAAGGCAGTAATTACACATAGCTATTCACCATGTCACGCCAGACTCCCCATCACCACACTACTCTGTGTGTTACATGAGCCGAGGGTGGGATGTCTGCATGCTCAGGACTTCCCTGGCCCCGAACCTTTAAGACTGCATGTTATAGTTCCTCAGGACAAGATGTCGCCCACTCACATCTAACCCTTTTTCCTCCTGGTGTTTTTCTCTTTATCTTTAATCTAAAAACAACAACTCTGGTCATGGATAGATGTTTCCTGTAGTATGAGTAGTACTGAATGTATATATTGACGTGTGAGGTTAGTTCCCAGATGTACAGCATTACAACACGGTACTAGATAATTTGGCTGATTGTACTATTAGGAGGGAAATATAAATGAGATTTAAAATATATTGATCCCAGACGGGAAATCTGGGTGCCACAATAGTGGGACAATAGTAGAATAAAAAAGAGAAAATCTTCAAAAGAGATTATACTTAAAAAATATTCAGAATAAGTGTAGTGGAAAAGTGATGCAAACCGATGAAGAAGATGGATGAAGAGAAAGGACAATGCTTGTAAGATGGAGGTCCACCTTCTCCTCACCCACAGTTGGAAAGTGTTTCCCTACAATAATGGTAATGCCTCTGTGCTCGCCTGAAACCATTAAGGACTGAACACCAAGCATGACAGTCATTTTTCTCTGTGCAGCGCTTTTTAGTTTCCATCAGTTGTAGTCATTGATTTTTCCTTTTTCCAGGGATCTGCCTTCTTGTCTTAGAAATCACCCCAGCCTGTTAAGGCTGTAATCTTGCAGGCATCTTCTGTAGCCCTGAGGTTAGAAGCTCCTGACTTCTGTTAGCTTAGCCTGTAGCTCCACCCCTGGAGCCAGAACCTCTGGTGAGGGAGGCGTTTCACCAGTGGATTCTTTTTTTAGTATCACAGTCAATAAGAAATGATAACAATTATTTTTATTTTTATTCTGATTGCTTTCCAATGAGTATATTTTTCACCAAATATTTCATTAACTTTAATCTTTCAATAACATGAGCATTTAATTGGATTAGTATCTGTATTTGAAACATTTAATTTGACTTGCATCCGGTTTCTTCCTGGATCCAAACCATTGTTTAGCTCTTTTATCTGTACTGTCATTTGTATTCCAAAAGCACAGTGCTTGAAAAAAACTACCTGGATTATTTTAAGAATTTCCAAAATGGTTGCCACATCACCACCCCATAAGTAAATAGAAAGGCTTGTCGACGATAAACGCACCACATAAGGCCGCACTTTTAACCCTGTTTACAACTACCCAATTACATCTTACTTACAACAATAAATAGCAATGCATGTGTGAGCTAGCCTACGACGCTCATACACACAGTATGTCTCCGGGACTCTAATTTAACCATGGATACATGGAACAAAACTAATCCTACACTGGGAAAAAAAAATCCAATCCATGTTCTTAAGAGCACTAAACCGATCGATTTTTAACCAAGCCACTCACCTCTCTTCCAAGCTTTAGTGAATAGTCTGAGACCGTTTTGCATGGCATCTTTAAGTTAGTATACGTATCGTGGACTATATGTACTGTAGCACTGCTATTTGTTGTTTGAGAATTGTATACTGACTGTGTTGTATATTGCATTGTATGGTAGGTCTGATGTTTTTACTGTTTTTTTTGAGTATTATAACTGTATAACAGTATACTACAAATGTCAGTTAATTATTATTATTATTATATTATTATTATTATTATTTTAATTGGATTCATATGCTGGAACCCTACCCAGGAACCATCTTTTATCGCCAATATTTTTTACTGGCATGTCACATCTTCCCTCCTCTGGAATGTAATTAATCCTTCTTATAAAAGACAAACCGTAATAGGTATTGGGTTGTTAAGACGTTCACAGGAAACTTTGTTTTTAACATGGTGGACCTTCTCCGACTTGCCCAACTGATTATTGTCCGATTTCTCACCTCATTCTGTTCCATTGTGTTTCCTTCTCTCTACGCCTTCAGGTGGATAAGCTGGAGGAGCTGGAGAGCCAAAGGAAAACTGAAGACGAGGTCACTGAGCCCCAGCCCATCGTGTTCGGTACGTCACACCCTCCGCACGCCAGCCATTTGTACAATCGTTGCTAAGGAAACCACAATGTTAATTTATGGCGCTCATCACTCGTCATCTCCTGGGTTACACGCTCAACATCTGCCGGGACGTTTGGTTTTATCGTCAGCCTGATTTTATGCGATTTAATTTATGGATGAAAAGATGTTCAATAATGTTCAAAGACAAATCCGTTGACGTGTGTGCGTGCGTGCGTGTGTGCGTGCGTGCGTGTGTGCGTGCATGTATGCGTGTGTGTGTGTGTGCGTGTGTGTGCGTGTGTGTGCGTGTGCGTGCGTGTGCGTCTACAGGTCAACAGCTGATGCTGACCGGCACCACGCCAGCTGCTGTGACTCCCCAGGCGCCCTACCCAGGCTACGGCTACGCCGCTCCGGGCTTCCCTCCTCAGCCCGCCTACGGCTTCAACATGTAACAACCTGTCACCTAACCAGTCCCCACCCCCCCCCCACCCGAACAGCCCCCCACCCTCATGTCACCGCTGTGAGTCTCCCACATTCCCTGCTAGATGGAACTGACACGCCACACCTGGGCCCCCCTCTCCCCATTACAACATCACACACTTTACTCGACAATCCTGTTCCCCGCCCCTTCCCCTCCCCCTCCCTCCACCTCGCTATACTACGTCGCCTCCCCCCCACCACCACCACCACCCACCACCACCACCCACCACCACCACCCTCCCTACATCTCAGTTGTCATTCCCTGCGATGATGGACAGGAGCGAGGTCTGAGCTGAGCCGTTGCAGCCAGACAATATAAAAAAATTAAATAATAATACATTATAAACAATAACAGCGCATGATGTCGCCTCTCCGCCCCCCGAGACGGAGGAAGAAGAGAAAAAATAAAAACAGAAGCAACCATATACCCAGGAGAGGGTTCATGATGTGAACCACTCTCCACATACGGCTACCCCCCCCCCCCCCCCCCCTGTTCCACAGAGACTTTATCCCCCCCCCACCCTCCTGTCCCCTTCATAAGGAAACAGCACTGTTGAGAGACTTGAATACTGAGCAGCCAGGGAGGGAGGGAGGGAGTGAGTTGGCGGGTGGGTATGGCGGAGTAGCGTCTGCCCCTATCTCACGGAGCCCTGCTAAGGCCTTCTACTTCCATGAGGTGGCAAAACTGGGTCATTCTTTTGTTTGTCGTTTGTATTCACAACTGCCCTGTGTCTCCGATCGGACGGCTACTGTGCAATAGACCTTTTTATTCGTTTTTTTTTTTCATTGTTTCATTTCCGTTTTGGGTTCGTCTTTCTTTTCTTTTTTTTGCAATAGGTACCTTTTTGTTTTGTTTTGTTTTTCTTCGTGTGTTTGGAGTGCAACGCAGTGTACGTTCACAGAGGTTTACTGGAACACTAGAGGGGTCTGCGGGTCGCTGTACTGTACTGTATGCGCTGGTGTTGCCTCTGAAGCAGCACTCGATTGGTTGCGTTGGGGAAAGCGGAGAGACACTTCATGAGACTCACCCGCTCACCTTTTCACCTCTGGTCAGAACGGGAGCTGCCGCTACGGCGGCCGGTCCTCCATTAACTTCTGCGATACTGGAATGTAAAAGTCTTGAAGAAGGTCAATGAATGAGGGATGATGACGAATGAGAAGGAAGGAAATAAAGGTGAACCATTTTAAAGCAGAAAAAAATGACAACCGTGAAACAAAAAACTACTATATGCTGTTGTCTGTGCATGTGCTGCCAAACTATATTGCTGCAACAAGGAGCACAATTTCCATGTTATACTCAAAGTCTATCAAGTATTACTAATGTTTCGTCAGAGAGAACCTCGAAGCTCATGAACTTCCTCCTCACTCGACTAACCGAACGGTGACGAGGCGCACCAAGCAAGCAGGGAAAAGATGAAACAGGGGAATATAGTTCACACGCTTAAACCCTGGTGTCCGTTTGTTCAAAAATAATAATTATTGTACTGAAAGCAGTGTGTAATTTAAGATATGTTGAGATAACTAATCAAATAAGTCAAATATTATGAAATACCGTATAATGTATTGTCTATAGAGTATTGTAGTCTTAAAAAATGCATAATGATTTTTTGTAAGAAAAAGTACAAAATCCCAAAAAGCAGGATACAACCAATAAAAACGCTCCAACCAGCCTATGGTTCAGTAGATCTTCTTCCTATTCAGGCAGCCAGTGCTTTAGAAGAGCATTTTTGTTTGTGGTTTTGTCATCCATGTGTCCACTATAAGCCTGTAAATACTTTGCCATAGCACCATCGTGTCAACTTTTGGATCGATGTTCCCAAGACTAGAGCGAAGCAGAAAACCATTTAGCTGCTCCACAAGCCCTTCCATTATCTGCACAAGTCATGCATACAGAAAGATAAATAAAAGTTTACACACACTGTTGTCTGGTGGTTATTATGGGGCTTATCAATACATAAAGCTTCTATCACCTACCCAAAATAATTTTATCGGGAAATAGTTTTGTAGATGACCCTACCAAAATGTCTGTGATCTTATACTAATTTCTGTGATACTTAAACTCTTATACAGTATTGATGTATCATCGTTCCACTGATCAGTTTGGACCTGGGCTGTCACTTTGGTAACCTAGATACAAGCCCTGATTGATGGTATCTGTGAAAGCCCTTCTTCCAGAATCCCCCCGAAGGGCGTGGTGCTACTGTTCGGACCAACATTTTACAATCGATGGCCGTGAAAGAAACAGCCAGATGCAAATTTATAATTGGGGATTTCTTTCCAAGCGGATCATCCGAGAGCACTTCAGAAGACGTGGATGGTAATGAAGAGAGGAGCGATACGGAGAACCAGACCGCTGCGCCCCGCCCATCTCCTAGTGGGGAAACAAAAGTGGCCAGTCTTGCTCTTCCAGCCACACGTTTACTTAGCAGCTTGAATGCCAAGCAGATCCAGATTCCAGCAGCTGTCAACAACACACAACACACAGGTCAAAACCGGATTCTGCCGATGTAGCTGGAAGCGTCAAGGACCAACGTCATTCAGGCTGAAACTCGCCGAGCGCACCGGAATCCCATGTGTTGCGCTCCCTTGTCTACTTTAGAAATAACTTGGAAGTAGACAACAGCCAGCTCACACAGTATTGGAGTTATTTTGTGTAGTTGTCATTCAGCATGCAAGGTAATAACACGTTTGTGAGTCCATTCCACCGACCGCGGTGTCTGGCGGCAGCTGCGCCGGGAGGGAAAGCGAAATTAACTCATCCGGGAAAGGCGATTCTAGCAGGTGAGTTGGTCTTTCACATGTTTAGTTGGAAGTTGCGTTTACCGATGGATTGTTCTGAATGAATGCGGACCAACGCCATTATAGACAATTTGTCTTCCTGATTACTTCACAACAATATTTTCAACAGACTTTGTTTTAGTTGTGTGGTTTTGTCATGGTGTCATGGTGGTTCAAATGGGCGTTATAAAGTCACTACACTAATACCTAAATGGAGAAAGTAGAATATGCTCTCAATAACGTCTTTGCCTTTTTGTTTTTATTAGTGTATCGGCAGAGCACTTAGTCAAGGTCCATTGTAACCGTAGGCCTAGTATACACAAATCTACGGAAGAAATAGCAGTCAGAACAAAAAAGCTTTGCAACAATATAGCCTACATAGCCTATATAAAATAAAAATACACTACATATGCTTTTTATGGATTGTTTGATTAATGAGTGACGCTTTTTTAGCTGTTAGGCCTACATTAGAAATTATAGCAATTATGGTAATAATAGCTTAAATATAGGCATGGAGAAATCCTGAGAGCAAAACATATTTAAGATGCAATAGAAAAATAGATTTTCTTATTGAGTGACCTGTGTCTGCTGACGTCATCATTCATTTGATAAGGTCGCCACTAAAGTGTTTCTCCACTGAATGATATGTGGAGTAAAATAATGGCACCCATTCAGACTTTATAAAATGCCACATCATCTCGTGAGTTTCGCGAATAGCTCCAACTTACTCTTATGTACAAGGCCCTATAATAAGGAAAAATATATCCCTGTAATTATCCTCGCACCCAGTTGTTGCTGGATTCATTTTTGATCCAAGTCAGTCGTGTTGTATTGGCGGACCACCTCCACCCTAACAGAGAGTGGACTGTTTGCTTGGCTCTGTAGACCACAGCAAAGCCGTTGCATACATTCCTGTGGCAGGACTGGCACATTTTACCTGCAGAAATATACTAAAAAACACATGACTGGATATAATAGGATAGAATCGATTTAAGCCTAAAATCAGTTTCTTCCTATCTAAACGGAATATGAGGCTGTGCCATTCAGTCATTAATGTATCTTGCCACATCTCCTGATGCCCTTCCATTAGCCAGGGGGACGTGGGGTGAGCTTCCTCCTCCCCCTTTTGCTCCACGGGACGGGGCTATACGCTCTCCTATCCCTTGTCTGTCATTTAGCCTCGGATCAACTCTGTCGGCCCACATCACAGCGTTTTATATCCATCGTGTGGTTAGAAGTGCACGCTTGTGTGTTGATTTAGGGAGTAGCTCTAAAACGCTGGGCGCTGGCCATTACTGGAAGTCTCGGGTGCGCTTGTCCCGCTCGCACAGTATACAGCGAAGAAGGATGCTTTCATTTCCCCCGGCGAGCGCAGCCAGTTAAATGGTTATTTTGTGTCTGGCGTGACATATTGTCGCTCTGGACTCCCAGGTGGTTGTCGAGGGAGTCGGCTTGTTTGACAGCTCATGAATCTCAACAACTCATGAATCTCAACAACTCATGAATCTCAACAACGCTTTCTCTCTGAGAGACAAGCGGATGTATCTGTGATTTTTTATTTTAGGATAGGTGTGTACAGCGTCATACCGCTTTATATATTGCCTCATATACGTCTTCATATTGGCCTACTGCTTCATATAGCTTAAAATACGTCTTAATATTGGCCTACTGCTTCATATACAGCTTCTTCTTCATTTACTGCTTCATATATAGCTGCATGTATGCTTCACAAACAGCTTCATATAGCCTACTGCTTCATAAACACATTAATGCTTCATAAACAGCTTCATATACCACTACGGCTAAACCGTCTGCTTCATACACATCTTCACATACAGCTATCAAGTTAAAAATCGAGGGAGATTAGGAGGGGGGGTCTGGCTGGACTTGGTTCCTATCTGCTCCATCCTAGACACTGGCTGGTGGGGGAGACACTCCAATAGCCAGTGGTTATGACCAAAATGGAAGAATGGAGGTTGCAGGAACCTCCTCTCTCGTCTATGCAAAGGCCTGAGGGAAACATCAGCCTAATGGTCTTTATTTACCTTCTGTGATTTGCCCCCTTGCTTTACTGCTATGGCAGTCATTCATCGGCATGCAAACCAGTTTAACATTTGGTAATGAATCGTCAGCATTCTTTCAGCAATGTTCAGTAGTTTCAGCCATGTTCAATATAGTATTGGAATTAAGCCAGCAGCATACTGTTGACACTCCTGGTAAAGACTACACCTGGGACCCTGGCAGGATTGATCTCATGCTGACAGGGACACACATTACATCACTATCCAGACCTCTGGTAACAGCTAGACTTTGCCACCTGCTAAAATGACACCAGCTAGAAATTCT
>OLKM01001457.1:86219-98719 GCA_900291075.1 Melanogrammus aeglefinus
TTATATTTGGGTCTAACATTATATTGACATCAGTCAATGCTGTTTTTTGCGGCAGCCTAATAAAGCAGAGCATCTGCGTATGTCACTGAAGCCATGAGAGAGGGGTCTTTGAAAGAATGCAAACAAAGATAGATGCAGTCTCAGCGTGAAAGAAATGGATGGCAGAAGATGCATGGTCCGACAACCTTTAGAAACACATTCATTTGAAATATGAAGGCGGTGGTTAGGCTGGAGGCTAGCCCGCAGCACAACAAAGCATTTATCAAGACTGTCAACCTCACCCTACCTCACTGTAATGGGGGCTGCCATCACAATCCAGTTCCACCTATAAATAGCCCACCTCACGCAACAGACATCCTCTTACCTGATTACTGAGCTCTTTAAAACAATAATGGCCATTGGCTTCCTCTTTTATCGCTCTTTCTCTATTTCCTTTTACCTCTCTCTCTCTCTCTCTCTCTCTCTCTCTCTCTCTCTCTCTCTCTCTCTCTCTCTCTCTCTCTCTCTCTCTCTCTCTCCTGTCTCTCTTCTTCTCTCTCTCTTCCTCTCTCTCTCTCTTCTCTCTCTCTCTCTCTCTCTCTCTCTCTCTCTCTCTCTCTCTCTCTCTCTCTCTCTCTCTTTCTCTTTCTCTTTCTCTCCCTCTCTTTGCTCCCTTGTCTCTCAAACTCTGCTCTCTTCTCCGTCCAACCCTCCCTTCTTTTCTCTCTCCCTCTTCCTCCCCCCATCCTCCTCCTCCTCCTCCTCCTCCTCCTCCTCCTCCTCCCCATCCTCCTCCTCCTCTCCGAGGTTCAATCTGTCAAATGGCTACCATGGTTGCAGTTTGCTTGGTATTCGACAGTTAATCAAGCCCTGCTCCTCCGTGGTGTGTCTCTCCCACCAGGGAGGCAAAGACAAAGAGTCGAGTGCCAGCTCAATAAAAAAGAACTGCAGAACTCAAGGTTCACTTCCTGTTGCTCCATTCCTATTGAACGACCATAAAAACCGCAGAGCTTACGAATCGTTGACATTATTTTCTCAAACTCAACAAAATCCTAACCACAAATCCACATTGCATTTGTTTTGTCTCGTTCTGGTTTCCTCAGGGTGTGTCGCTCACTAAGACTCCCCCTTCCTTACTTCAGCATTTGATCTTGTCCTTCAGGTTTGGGGTGTTTGAGTTCTTGAGTAACCATGCGAGGGACGCCTCCGGCCGCCTGGACAGCACCAAAGGCCTGCTGTGTGGCCTGGGGGCCGGGGTGATGGAGGCCATCCTGGTGGTCTGTCCGATGGAGACCATTAAGGTGCAGTGGGGTCCTTTACGGTGTCTCCAGCGCGTATAGAGTCAGTATGCATGGGCCTGCTGCAGGCCGTGCCTTGAAGACCTGTTCCAGGGCTCAGCAGGTTCTGCATGCATGTGCTTGATTATTCTCTTCTGCTTGATTAAATGCACTTCACCTCATGTCTTCCACTCGATCTATTTCACTGAACCTCACAGTTGTTGTGATTTAAATACGTCACTTCTATGTGGGTGTTTTCGGTTTCCATGTATTGTATTTATTTATTTCTGCATCATCGGCTATTTTTCTAAGGCCTGTATGTGTCCTATTTACCCCCCCCCCCCCCCCCCTCTTTCTGTGCAGGTCAAGTTCATCCACGACCAGACCTCAGCCAATCCCAAATACAAGGGCTTCTACCATGGAGTTCGAGAGATCATCAATACCCAAGGTGAAGCATCTTTACCGTGTTTGGTTGTTGGGCTTTCCAGGAGTATTTGGCCCCAGAAGGCCACCATCCGGAGATCATGAGGCAGGGCCCACAGATATGATTGATATAACTTTCTAATAGGGTTGTGCTGCTGTCTGTGTGAGCAGGTTTGAGAGGGACGTACCAGGGCCTCACCGCCACCGTCCTCAAACAGGGCTCCAACCAGGCCATCCGCTTCTATGTCATGACCTCACTCAGGAACTGGTACAAAGGTGCGTTAGTGTGTTCATACTTTCATATACATCCATAGAATGGAGCTCTATTAGAAAATGATTCATCCAAGGCAATATTGAGATCCTATTTTTTTTTATAGAAATTGGTGTTCTTGAGTCGTATTTCTGAATATTTGTATGTAGAAATGTGTGTACGAACAAGTACGATCATGTGTAACATCGCAGAACTTACAAAAAACAATGGGTGAATGCTGCCCTCTAGTGGCGATGTGAGAAATACAGCATAATGTTAGTTGTGCAACAGGCTATTCAAGAAGTGTGCAATGCTACCCCTGGACTCCTATTGACTTGCAGTGCTGTGCTTTTCTTTCCCTAGGCGACGACCCAAACAAGTCTATAAACCCTCTCCTCACCGGTCTGTTCGGAGCCGTGGCGGGGGCGGCCAGCGTGTTTGGAAACACCCCGCTGGATGTCATTAAGACCAGAATGCAGGTATGTTGTGTACAGCACACCTTTACGCTGCTCGCGCCAGTGGAAGCAGTGTAACCAGTATTTCACACTCCTGGGTACGGTACCCCACATGGGCTCGCCTGATATGTAGATGAATTTCTGCGACATGGAGGATTTATAAGCTATACATAAAGTATATGATGGTGCATTTTTGTATTAAAAGGTAAATGGAGATATGTTAACGTAGGTATATTTATACTGCCAGAATGCTGGTGAGGTTAAAACGACATGGAGGGCGTTTGGTTTGAATGACTTGTGGGGAACTATTGGTTTACCTTGACGTATATATCTCCTAAGCTTTTACTTAATCTCCTTTGAAGGGTCTGGAGGCACATAAATATAAAAGTACGGCAGACTGCGCCGTTAAAATCCTCAGGCACGAGGGTGTGAAAGCGTGAGTACACATTCACCAATCCTTTAGTCTTTCATAATAAGTGCATATTTTTCATTTGTCATTTATCAAATAATTTCCAAAAGGTCATGCCAATTTGTGTCAAATTAAAGTGAGGTTTAATCCGGTATTCAAATCAACCAACCATCACTTTAATGTATGCGGTCTTACCTTTTTTTTTTTAATCCTGCCCATATTTATTCATATATGCTTTGTATGTGCTTTCCTAATCCTTGTACTTCACAGTGCACTGAGACAATTTCCCCATGTATGTTGATTCTTGGGTGCTGATTTAACGCAGTTTATTTTTCTGTAGATGCTCACATCACCCTGTGTTTGTCTCTCTCTCTCTCTCTCTCTCTCTCCTCTGCATATTTTCTCTGTAGATTCTATAAGGGTACGGTTCCCCGGCTGGGCAGAGTGTGTCTGGATGTGGCCATTGTCTTCATCATTTATGAAGAGGTGGTGAAGGTTCTGAACGTCGTCTGGAAAACGGGTTAAATGGCCAACCTAAGTATGACCTTTTCCTTAATGTAAACAGTGCCATCTAGCGGGTGAAACCGAGACAACACCCCAATGTGATACTGTGACCACCAATGTAGTTAGAATAAAACTGTAACCTTGGCAACCCTACCATGACTTAAATTTAAGCAGTTTGTGCAGAATAATTTGTGATCATAAACAGCTATTTCACTTACAAAACAGGTTGTTTGATGCAGAGTTTCCTGTGTCTGTGTGTCTAACTATGTTCTCTACATGGGACTAAGGTGCTTGACCTCAAATCATAACCTCTACAACTGAAACTACAGTGTTTTATGTTCCTGATCTGCCAATTATTTTTATACAAGAAAGATTGTGATTAGTTTACTCTCAACATCATAGTTTACAGAAAGCTTTAATATATTTGATTCCTGTGCCAGGTAAAAAAAATCACATTCTATCAATGGAAAATATGTGTACAGAAAAAGAGTTATAACATAGTATACGTAAGTATTTATTGCAACTTGAATGTTAAATCTCTGTGGTGGAGATGCTATTGCCTGTGTAGAGTTTTAAAATTGTAGGTTTGGGTTGAAGACTTTGGCAAATTAAACTCACTGTGATTGTAAATGATGAATCATTCGTATTGTTATCTTCAGAGGTCATTTCATTGAGATAGACCATAGAGTAGATGCTGACCATCTCATATTGACAATAATAATAAAAGTAATCATAATTTGGGGCACTGAATTAAGTGGATTGGAGACTCTTCTCAGACCGCTCCACTTCACAGCTCCTGTTAAGCAGTGATTCTTCATTGACTTGGCAAGCCGACACATTCCAGGTAATTCAATATAAATGTCAGTCCCATTCAGAAGTGCAGTTCAATATTTTGGTGCTATATTCTTTTAAAGGTTGATTTTTATTCTTTGATTTATTTTGATTGAATTTTAGTTCAATGTTTCACTCATGTGTCTTCTATTATTCGTGCCCCTGCGGTACCGTTTCCAGATGGAACTGTTGCTCCATCTCTTCATGGATCTAAACCCTTTTAAATGGTATATATGAATGTATGAGTTTCAGGGGCTACTGGCCGTCTGATGGATGAACGATGTGTTTGTTCGGTTGCTGCAGTTGGTTAATAAAAAAAAAGACTGGTTCAATGTAAAAAAAAAACCAACTACTGTGACCGATTCTTTGGGGACGATTTGATTTCTCACAATCCATGAAAATTAAGTGTGCTATATTTTAAGATTTATTGTTGCTGCATTCCTGTTTCTCTATATAGTTTCTGTTATAGTTCTGCCTTTGCTAATCACTGCCAAATGTCAAAGGCAGGGTGTCAATGTAAACCACCTATTAATATAGGTCCTGTGTTGTATGTCCAGTATACGTTCTGTTCAGTCTTTGAAACATAGCAATGTTAACGCAACTCAGACATCCTATCTGTATTTAATTTAAAAAGTGAGTGCTTCATTTATTGGGCAAGACTTAATAAACATATAAAATAAGCATCTGGAGAGAGTGAGTGATATTCAATTCTTATTAGTTTAAGTAATGTGTTGTTTTTATTCTATCTTGTGTATTTATTGACTGTGTTGCTCTGTCCTCTGGGTACAGAAGATCATGTTTTGACGAATCATAGAGGGGGCTTCAGTTGGGGGGGATGCAGGGGGGAAATTAAACAGGGAACTCATTGTTCTGTACTTGGCTTCAGCCCATTTAGGGTGACTCAACTCTCTCCCTCTCTCCCCCCTCTCCCTCCCTCTGTATCTCCCTTGATCCCTCCCTCTCAATCATTCACATAAACACACATCTCTCCAATCAACCCCCCTAAACCATTGTCTCTTGTGAAATAGCATGAGTAATGTTCTCTTGGTAATTGCGTGAAAAGGTTTGGTGGGACATAGAATAACAAATTGAGCAGACTGGCCTGCAGTTAAAGAGCTGGTGAAGATTGTTGCGTGCATGACTCACTGGATGAAATGTAAGAAACACTACCAAATAAACACGCACTGTCACAAAGTGGTATAGCCAGGACAGAGTGGGCAGACTAATGGATAAACACACCGTTTACTTTGATGAACACTAGGTGGCTCTTACCTAACATTCCCATAGACGCAACTTCTTACTTGAACTTTCTTTCCTGCATCTTGGGAAGTGCGTTTTTTGCAACTTTCAAGGATTTGGTAAAAGACTGAATAGTTAAGTATTATCTAAACATGAACCATTAAAAAACACGTAGGACATTGAAAGTGCTTTGTTCTCTTTAGATAATGGTAAGGTATTTATTTTGTTATGGAATATGATCGTATTCATGTGGTTTAATTTGCTAAAATAATAAAATAATTATAATATAAAAGGTTTGCAATAAAGATCCGAGAGGCTCCTGTTGGCTACAAAAGGGCTTTATAGTATGAGGGGTCAGCGCTTGGCCTGGCAATGTCTTCTCCCCATGAACCCGCCTTGATCCTCCCTTCATCACCGCCAACCTCCTCTCTCCCCTAACCCGGCTTGATCCCGGATCATCTCTCATCTCGTCTCACGTGTAGGCTATCAACGCAACGAGGGCTGGAGCTTTGAATCGTGTAACATGGACTAGACCGCAAAAGTGTACTTTTCTTTGGTTCAAACTACCCGCCCACCCCTTCAGATACGCGCGTCTGGTATCCTTCCACCACCCCCTCCCCTCTCCGTGAGACACAACCCAACCAGGGCCACTGAAGTGTAAGTAATGCCATTGTTCTCGGCTCCTCTCCTCCTCAGTATTATGGAAAGGTTTTCTCAGAGGAGAGTACACACTATATGGTCTGCTGCGTCCTTCTGAGGGAAACGGAATCGAGCTTTTGATATGTACTCTCCGAGTCGCTATCCAAGGTGCTGAATGAGATGAATAAATACAAACTAATCACATTTTTCGATGAGAATTAAATATGATAGACATACTTGTCTAAACATTGGCAAAAAGCGTATCTTGCTTTTATTCACAGGCTTGATGCTGCTACTGTAACACGTGTTTCATTATAATCCTATTGATAACCTGCACGAGTTAAGATAAGTCCAATGCTTGAGAGAGAGACCCCCGCCCAACACACACAGAGAAAGAGAGAGAGAGAGAGAGAGAGAGAGAGAGAGAGAGAGAGAGAGAGAGAGAGAGAGAGAGAGAGAGAGAGAGAGAGAGAGAGAGAGAGAGAGAGAGAGAGAGAGAGAGAGAGAGGGGGGGGGGGGGAGAGGCAGAGAGAGACAGAGACAGAGAGAGAGAACAGATGGTCATACTGTATAGCTCAACTTTCCTACAACGACCACCGTGACATGTGCTCCAAGGGGCGGTGTCCGTTGGGCTGCTAGAGGAGTGTGTACGCACCGTGTGCTCAACCTAAGACTGCATCGCATCTCTGGTACAAGTAGATGCTGGTTGAAATCCCAGGTAGTCTCATAGAGGATTCGGTTCCTATAGTACATATACAAAAAAAACTTTAGTCGTAGGTCATGCCGTTGAACAGACAATATCATTAGTATACTGAACTTTTATTCGATCAACAATTCAAGTCTTCGGCACCAGCGAGAATCCAAGAGAGGGAAGTGTTGAGCGGAGGACCATTCGTCATGGGAGCGCAGGGGGTCGTCTGGCCCGGGTTTGGCCTCCTCATGTGTGGATATCTGGCGCTTTTCACTTGGGCGATTATTCCCATAGTCGAGGCGGGCTGCGGAGAGAGAGAAAGCCCGAACTGTTGTACGGGACGGAATAACGAGTGCTTTGAGTACACCAAGAGAAAGACGGTGTGCTATTGTGATACCTATTGTCAGAAAACAGGTGACTGCTGTGATGACTATCAGCGTGTGTGTCAAATATCTGGTGAGTTTCCTGCCTCCTTGCATGCATGTTCAATGATCCTCATCATTCATCATCATTCAGAGTTTAAGATATGCTGCAGAGACAGATCCCAAAGTAGAGCTTCGGTCCCGGGACACCGCGTGTTCTTTGTGCTTCGCGCCCCTTGAGAAGTACCTGTTGTTTGTTTGTTTGTCTTCCAGTGAAAGCCAGAGATGGTTAGCGTATAGGTGACACGGAGACAGTGAGACATACTGCACATAGCTGTCTGTTTAGCGCCCATTATCATTAGCCGTTATTTTCCAAACAGGTAAGAAATAGCGAAAGCTGGGGGAAAGCGAGTACGATAGCATCTGAGCAACTTTGGAAAGCGTGCTGGCCTCTGATGTGGGGCTACTAAAATATATCATAATACATGATAATATGATATAATTTATTATTATTTACTGTGTTCAAATCACCCCGATGATGATGACTGTGTGTGTGTGTGTGTGTGTGTGTGTGTGTGTGTGTGTGTGTGTGTGTGTGTGTGTGTGTGCTGTGTGTGCGTGTGTGCGTGTGTGCGTGTGTGCGTGTGTGTGTGTGTGCGTGTGTGTGTGTGAGAGTGCGTGTGTGTTTGCGTGGCTGTTTGCGTGCGTGTCTGTGTCTGTGTGTTTGTGTGTGTGCGTGTGTGTGTGTCTGTGTGTGCGTGTGCGTGTCTGTGTGTGTGTGTGTGTGTGTGTGTGTGTGTGTGTGTGTGTGTGTGTGTGTGTGTGTGTGTGTGTGTGTGTGTGTGTGTGTGTGTGTGTGTGTGTGTGTGTGTGTGTGTGTGTGTGTGTGTGTGTGTGTGTGTGCTTGTTTGTGCATGTGTAAATGTGTGTGTGTGTGTCCGCGGTCACAGTTTGAACATGAGATCTATGGATTATGACTAAGTTTGTGGTGGGGTGTGTGTCGAGGTTGTATGTGGGGCCGACCACCATTCACCATTGCTCCTCACATATGTGGCCCTAATTCCCTCCTAGTCAGGAGGTCTAGAGCCTGATTCATGACCCATGAATCGTGATCTAGGCTAACAATTCTGATTTAGCCCCTTTAGACCCTATCTGTACTCTGTAGAGGTCCCACAGGTTAATAGTCAATGCTATATATGGGCAAACAGAGGAATGGACACCCTGGGAACAAGCCTCCAAAGATGGTCAGGGTTACTGTGTTGAAAATGCAATGAGGGAGAGAGGGAGAGAGGAGAGTGGGAGAGAGAGAGAGAGAGAGAGAGAGAGAGAGAGAGAGAGAGAGAGAGAGAGAGAGAGAGAGAGAGGAGAGAGAGAGAGGAGAGAGAGAGAGAGAGAGAGAGAGAGAGAGAGAGAGAGAGAGAGAGAGAGAGGGAGGAGAGAGATAAAGAGAGCACTGAAATGGGTTACTATAAGACAGCGTCGGTGAACTGGAACTTCTCAAGTTTACCTAAAGTACACAGGTAAACTCATAAATACACTCTTGCCCAACTGTAAGGGCAACCCATGAATGGCCTATATTTCCAAAGCTAAGAACACTTAAATCCCTGCCAACTACATCCAAAGTACCTCAATGGTGTGGTACATTTGAAGTACAATAGTAAACCTTTTGTATAACTGTCTCTGTCATAATAAAGGTTGTTTAGCCCCCCAGTGCAGTGGCCCAAAGCAATCTGGAATGGAAGTGTTTACTGTACTTCAACAGGCTGTGGACAGCTGAAACACCTCCCTAATTTAAATATTTTAAATATCAGAATACTTTCCCTAGTCAGCTGCCAGTGCAGCCATGCAACAGGCCAGTTGTATACTCCAGGCCGACCTTGTAGAAGCCCAGGTACAACTTGAACCAGGGATCGTCCTGTCTTATCACGTACCTGCTAAGCCCCACGTTAAGAACAGGAACCGTGTCAGATGGGGGCAGATTCATCGCTGTGTTGCTTAAACACAGCTGGCGTCTCTGAGGTTGGCTAGCAGCCTCTCTAGTATGATTGGGGCCGCCAGGCAGTCTAGCCCTGCATAGTGAATGACCTGTAGGTGGGGCTCCTACCCAGAATAATCCATATGAAATACTGTTAACCAGACATATAAACACCTTTATTGTCGAATGTAGATTAGATTAGATACTTTTTTTTTTCATTGCCTAGTAAAACACAATGGTACTTAGTTTGACAGCAATCCACTAACACCTTTATGTAAATATAAAGTATATAATTCGATTTACAATTTAAAATTCTACAAATATAATGAATTGTTCCAGTCGTATTATCCTAAATAACCATAGTCTGAAAAAATCCAATAAACATCAACATTATTTACCTCAATGCGCTGTTTGTTTAGGGAGAAGGTGCATTTATTCTCAACAGGACTAGTAGTTAAGAGGGGGAGTATTTATATGGTTTTATTGGTTTAAATAGGAAGTTGTGAATCTGGTGAACAAGAGGAAAGGATAGAGGGGAACGTTTAAAGAGTTCTGCTCTGCTGACCCTTATTTGGTAGGGGCACTTTGTTGACCGTGACCTATGAACCCTGTTTGGAACAGTAACTAGATGCCAACAAATACCTTCTCCATTCTTTCTATCTTTATGTCTTTCCTTCTTTTCATCTCTCTCTCTCTCTCTCTCTCTCTCTCTCTCTCTCTCCTCTCTCTCTCTTCTCTCTTTCTCTCCTCTCGTCTCTATCTCTCTCTCTCTCTCTCTCTCTCTTCTCCTCCTCTCTCTGCATCTTCTCTCTCTCTCTCTGTGCACCCTGAGTGTCTTTATCTTGGCCGTCCTATAAACAACGCAGGTCGTTTGGGGTTAGTGCTCCATTGAAGTGGCTCCCCCTCATGTTGTCTCACCCGTGGCGTGGCCCTGCGGTCGGTATCTGAGGCTGTGTGGTGTGGTGCCTGTGCACTGTCTGTCACAGGCTGTCATTAGCACCTTGACAGCAGCAGGTGAGCAGAGGGCCGGACATCAGAGGAGAGACAGAGAGAGAGAGAGAGAGAGAGAGAGAGAGAGAGAGAGAGAGAGAGAGAGAGAGAGAGAGAGAGAGAGAGAGAGAGAGAGAGAGAGAGAGAGAGAGAGAGAGAGAGAGAGAGAGAGAGAGAGAGAGAGAGCAAGAGAGAGCAGAGAGAGAGAGACAGAGAGAGGGAGAGAGCATAAGAGAGAGAGAGGAGAGAGAGAGAGAGAGAGAGAGAGAGAGAGAGAGAGAGAGAGAGAGAGAGAGAAGAGAGAGAGAGAGAGAGAGAGAGAGAGAGAGAGAGAGAGAGAGAGAGAGAGAGAGAGAGAGAGAGAGAGAGAGAGAGAGAGAGAGAGAGAGAGAGAGAGAGAGAGAGAGAGAGACAGAGAGAGAGAGAGAGAGAGAGAGAGAGAGAGAGAGAGACAGAGACAGAGACAGAGACAGAGACAGAGACAGAGACAGAGTGTTGGTATTCGGTTCCCACCCCAGTGTACAACAACACAGCCTGATACCACGATATCTGGACATGCTCAAAGTGTGGCGATTGGTATAAATGAGTGTGGTCTGTAGGAGTATAATCCCCTGCATCTGCATAACATCTGTGATTCATCTCCATTACACAAGACATCCAGTTTATTTAAAAGTTTAACATTATCTCCCTCTCTCTCTCTCTCTCTCTCTCTCTCTCAAATATCCTGTGCGCTCTCCCCCCGGCTTTACACGCCATACAATGTCCAGACTTTGTGTTGCAGGAGTTCAGTTTGATACCACAGGGGGCGATCAGCAGAATCTCTGGTGTCTGCTTGTTATCATACATGCCAGAGAATGTACCCCTCCCCCCCTCCTCCCTCGAGGGGCCTGCTCATCCCTCGAGTGTCCCACCCCGACGCCTCCTCTAGCGTAGGCCTATCTTTAAACCATAGAGTGTGTTACGTTGTCACACTGTGATGTTGTCCTCCCTACTCCTTCCTCGACGCCCTTCCTCCTCCTCACACATGCCCCGTGTGAGGGGGAGGAAGCAGCCTGCTTACAAGAGACGACGCCAGTCAGCTGTTGCAGGGATGCAGCCGGTGCTTATGTCGATCCAAAGCTTTGAAGAAGCAACGTTAAACATTTTCAACAAGCTCGTAGCTTGAACTGACCTGGACGTATATCTGTGGGCCATGCTGAGGGACAGTCATGTCAATAATGTAATCAATAGAATCACATCCTGTAACTGATATATTCTATGGATAAATAATGCTGGCCAGCCCGTACCCCTCCCTTTGTTTACAGGAATCGTACCTTCTACACTCTCAGAACCCCTCCCACTCACCCCACCCAACTAGCCGAGCTACGCTAGTTTGCGTCATACACTTAGAATGGACAGAACTTTGTGATTGAGTCTTTTTTTATTCTGAAAGTCTACTACGACTACTAACTGGGAAGGGCTCGATCTTAGACATTGTGACTTTAAATAAGAATATTGGGGTGGTAAAACATTGTCAATTAAATATTTATTGTAAGACATAGCAGATGTAAAATAAGATTTAAAATTGTAACTTCAATTTGAGTACTTCTGGAAGTATTGGTCAGTGAGAAAGTGCTAATGTTGCATGAGTAGGAAATAACACTGCATGCTGGCCCTTGGGTTGGGATAACTAAGACAATAGTCTTACAACAATCCTGTACAGCATCAGTTCAGATATAGAAGGCTAAATACATTGTAAATCCTTACTTAATTATTTTACCATACAAATTGTAGTTGTTGGTTGCATCCAATCACAAGTGATGCATAGTTTCTGCTTTGCCAACTTGAATAAATGTCCTTCTGTTCTCATTTATTTATTTTTACATATCGTTTTATATACCATTTTATCCATCCCCTCAAATAAAGCCTCAGCTGTGTATGCTTAGAAAATCCATCTAATAGTGGGTTCATTGGCGCCCCCTGCTCCATGTGGGTGCAGGAAGCGTTTAGGCGGGAACCCGTTATTAAGTCTAAGTCCTCTCTCATGTCGAAGGCTTATTAAGAGGCTGGTGCCCTGTGTGACAGAGCCCCCTGGCTCTCTCCTAATGCCCCGGTCCCAGAGGCCTTCCTTTCAGGGGCGGAGGGGAGGTCGGGGGAGATGGGGAGGGAGAGGCCATGGGGTGGAGCGCAGGAGTTGTTCTCTCCGGCCTTTGGAACAGCTGGGCATCTGGGTTCCATCAGAGAGGCGGTATATGAGGAGGAGGAGGAGGAGGAGGAGGAGGAGGAGGAGGAGGAGGAGGAGGAGGAGGAGGAGAGGAGGAGGGAGGAGGAGGAGGAGGGGGAGGAGGAGGAGGAGGAGGAGGAGGAGGAGGAGGAGGAGGAGGGGGAGGAGGAGGAGGAGGAGGAGGAGGGAGGGGGAGGAGGAGGAGGAGGAGGAGGAGGAGGAGGAGGGGAGGAGAGAGGAGGAGGAGGAGGAGGAGGAGGAGAGGAGGAGAGG
>OLKM01001457.1:103719-133737 GCA_900291075.1 Melanogrammus aeglefinus
AGATCCTCAGATAGTATTGTTTTGAGTTCAGCTTCATGAACACAGGGACGCAGAAGAGCCAAGAAGTGAAAGCCAAGGCCAGGTTGACCTCAAACTACAGCTGGACATTGTTTTGACTGTAGGAGATGAGCACTGCGGTTGGATATCTGCAGGATATTCAGATCTTTGAGCTGTACTGATTGTGGAGTGCTTCGGTACAAGCTCAGGCGTGCTCTAACGCACTTAGACGCACACACACACACACACACACACACACACGCACACGCACACACACGCACACGCACACACACACACACACACACACACACACACACGCACACACACACACACACACACACACACACACACACACACACACACACACACACACACACACACACACACACACACACACACACACACACACACACACACACAATGAGGGCCGGCCTTTTGGCAGGCCAGAGCATTTCACTTCGATTAAAGTGGACATCGGATAGCTTTATTTTGGATGAGGCACAAAGCTACAGGGGATGGAAGAGACATGAGTCATACATGTGATCCATTAACCACGGATGACAGCATTAGGCTGATTTTAGATAAACATCTGTCCCACTGACAGATGCTGGGGGAAAAGACTGCCTATGGATTTAAAGTTTTACAAATACAACTCTGACTGACAAGAAGAAAATGAAACAAAGTTAAAATAGGAGAACTAGCAGTAGTGAAAGGTCTATACATTCAACACATTGCCTAACCCAATCGACTGCACTTTATCCAGCAATTCTTACCTGTAATCAAGACCTTCACACCAAAAAGCATCTTTACGAGGTGTTTGGTTTTAAACCTTATTTCGTATTTATGTAACAGATAAGATTTGATGGATGCTTTTTAGTGTCATTACAAGTCCTCCTTATCTAGACATGAAAAGTCCAGAAAAATCTATAATGGTCCTCTATCAGGGGATAGTGTTTTCAAGACCTGCATACCAGGAATACAGCTGTAGTTTTACTTTTGCAACCTTTGGGGCATAACCATAGGGAATAATTATAAGAATCCTGACCCTAACAATAGATATCCACAGATGCACAGGCACTGTGCAGTAAATAACATCACTCTAGTCACTAGAGTGATGATAGAGTCATACTAGAGTCTAGTCTAGTGTATGCAGAGCACAGTTAATATAGACTTGTTTTATCTTATCTGATTAATTGGGATTAGTATGCCAATTCAAGAGTTAAATATGTAAAAATGTAGATATAAAAATAAAGTTAAGGAACAATGTGTTTTTGTTGTTTTTGCATAAATAATTCCCTTAAGAGTCTTTTACGTTTCACCATTTTAAACATTGAAACCCAATCTGTCATCAAGGTCCTTTTGCAAGGGACAGGTGCTGCCTTGCACATTAAGTTCTGAATAGAGACTTGAGGGAGCATTCAGAGAGAAATGCTAAGTAGGAGACATATTTCCTCCGGTCCTGCGATCCCACTGGGGATGATGTTTAGTCATGACTCAGTTCACTCATAGACCAAACAAACACAGCAAAAAAAAATCTTAGGCCAGTTCCAAAAGTTACATTGAACTGGAAAACAAGCTTTAATCGTTGTTTTTGAAGCACAGTTTGGGGCTTGGTAGAAGGTTGTCTTTGCCTGCCCTGAGCCTGCTGAAATGATAAACAGATCTAGGCTTTGGCGTCTGCCTTCTGCTATTAAGACCTCGATCAAAGGTAACCTAATTGGCTTGAAGGCCACTGGACCTGGGAACGTCTGAATAGGAAAATGTTTGTAATGGCATGGGATTCTGGAGGATTACATTGAAGTACAACAAGTAGGACACAGTATGTTGTTTGCTACTATGTGGTGTGCATACGTCTGCATACAATCAAAACTAGCAGCTGTGTGACCTCGCTCATCTTGAATCTCCATCTCTCTGATGTTAAAAACAAAATGGTTTGTTAATAAATAAATAAACGGGGATTCCACCGCATACACCTTGATCAACGCTTGCACATATTTATCGTTCTGTTCTATGTTGGCCTTTGCCCACAGTTACTGCGTGTACCTGCGGGTTAAGCAGTCCAGTGCGGCCTGCAAACTGAAGCTGTGGAGCGCCCAG
Source organism: Melanogrammus aeglefinus (assembly GCA_900291075.1). Lineage (NCBI taxonomy): Eukaryota > Metazoa > Chordata > Actinopteri > Gadiformes > Gadidae > Melanogrammus > Melanogrammus aeglefinus. The sequence continues at coordinate 105,814 of OLKM01001457.1, forward strand.
TTGGTCCGAGAGAGACTGGTGTGTGCCGAATGCCAGAGTGACGCCATGTCCAAAACCGACCGCTGCAGTGGAGACGGCATCGAGAGCACCAGGTGAGCCACGCCTCTTACCCCATAAGGACCACGTTTGCTTCGTACTTTTTGCTAATTTCCTGCCAAAGAGGAAAGCGTTCTAATGTGACATTAAGAGATTAAAGTTTCAATGGGCGGACAGAACATTCTTAACATTCCTACTACAAATTATATTGATGAAACGTCATCAGAGTGCTCCCTTCTCCTGGGATGATGGAACAGCAGAAAAAAAATGAGGCCGGGCTTAAATGTGTGCTGCTTAACCCAAAACAGGATTATATTCATTGTAGCAACAGTAAAAAGTACATTTTGCATAGAGTAAAAGGCAGCAGTGAACTTAACAACGACCCATTTTGCAGGACCTTCTGGGCGGCGGCCTCCGTGCCGGGGTGCCATGGCTCCTGGGTGCGGGAGTCTTCCACGGAGGGCTGTCGCTGTGCGCCGTACTCCCTGCTGTTTGTGTGAGCAGCCTCCAACGACCCCCCCCCCACCCCCCCACCCCCACACCAATGCTCTCCGACGTACGTGCACGCAGCCACGTGGTTCATGGGCTTATGACCGCCAATACCTTTCAACCCATAACCCAACCAACACCCCCCACCCCGCCCCGCCCCCAAAACGCCTGCCAGTCCACGCGATGCCCCCCCCACCCCCCCCAGGAGATGAGCAGTTTCCTGCCACTTTTCTACTTTGCCTCACACTCTGTACTACACACACTACGACGACGCCTGAAATAATAAGCACACGTTCTAGCATTTAGAAATCAATATTTTTCTGCAGCCACAAATATTTCCATTCCTCCTCCAAAGCACAGAAATGCCTATATGCATTTTTACCTCTGACTCTTTGCTATCTACCTCCAATAATGCAACTGCATTTGATGCTTAATGTATAAATATATAAATGTAATATTTTGCTTTATACATTTTCTACTTACGAGTTTTTACGTGTAACGTGTATGTGTCTATATAGCAATGATTATGTGTATCCACCCGTTCATTTTGTTTGTTTCCTTTTCTAGATCCTTGTTTCCATATCTTCGTTTAATTTTACATTTCGCCACATTGATCATAACAAATCACTTTCATCCGAATGTACATGCCATCTTTGAATGTGTGTCAAATCAATCGACTCTCAGGGGTTTCAACAAGGAGTTTATGTCCCCACCCCCATGGATCTATGGTTCAATACCTGCCGTCAACAAGGCTGTTTATGTAGATATCAAACAGTGAATTATAAATTAAAGCTACTTTGGATGTTTGTTATAGGTAATATAAGCTAGGGTGGAACAGATTCCAAATCGGTGTGGACTCGAGCCGTTCCACCTGTCCATGGCTGTATGCAGTTACTTTTTCCTTTTGTTATCCCTGTCTCCAACTCATAACAAAAACAAACCAAAAACTAGATTGGCTTTAAAGGGGAGTTTTCAACAACACTGCTGCGTCTTGCAAAATGTCACACCTCTGCTCCCTAGCTGTAGACTAGCTGCCGGACTGTTGCTTCCCTCCCTTTTCTCATTAGCAGATTCTCCATCTCCCCCCTCATCCTACACAGCTCTTTAGGACAGCCGGAGTACCTTAGCGGTTCCTGTGTTACATAAGGCTGCTGTGTGTTTAACATTTCCACTAAATAACAGCCTATGCTCAATGAGCTCATCGCTCGGACTCTGTTATGCTCGCTGGAGGATATGGTTCATGTTCGGGCGAACGATCTGCCTTGACATTAAAAAAAAGGAACCCTGCCATGTATTTCCCTTGTTTATGTGTATTTATTTATTTTCTTTCCAAGCAAGCAAGCAAGGATATTATTAGGGCAGCACTGCATACTCTTGTACACTGTTAATTAGTGAAAAATAAAAACAAATATACAGCCACTTTTCTTTCTGTCATGATCAGTTGGGAGTCACCAGTAGTTGTATTATTATTAGCTTGTATCACATTAATGCAAGGTTTGTATTGTTTTCTTCCTCTTTGTTTAATTGCCTGTAATATTCCGTGACTTGAAATCATCATCAAACACCACAGGTAACATTGCTGCTTTTCCCAAGGAGCAGTTACAGCTGTGGACCTGGTGTTGATAACGTAATTATATCCTTAGAGTTAGACCCGTGCTCACATGCAACAATTACATTCATAAAGGGTGTCTGCTGGGCAGTTCAGAACAAAAAAGCAAACATGAATCTGTTAACATATTTTTGGTGGAATTCTTGGAATTTCTTAGTAAAAATGGAGTTTGAGTTTCTGTGAAATCACCATGGCCTATAATATTGGGGTGTTTTCCTATAATTTAGGGTTTGTTTAGACAGGCCGACGGTGAGGTAAGAATGAGTGAAACTGTTCCCCCTGTAAGCACGGCATGTTCTTCTGGTACACTGACAGGTCCCGTGGCGCGACAATGCCTCCACCAGGATGGGGAAATATTTCACTTGGTAGAATTGTTGTTATTCCTGATACAGATGATTTGTATTGAACTTATTATCACACGCTGATTGTTGATTCGTGTGAGCGTGCATGTGCTTGAAACCATTAACCACTGGAAATGATGTTGACCCGTCCTACTAGTGTTGTGGGGCCAGTTATGTCTCAGAGTTAACCATCAACCTGAACTCCTTCCCCTCTCTCTCTCTCTCTTCACTCTCTCTGTCACACATTGTCTCTCTCTCTCTCTCTCTCTCTCTCTCTCTCTCTCTCTCTCTCTCTCTCTCTCTCTCTCTCTCTCTCTCTCTCTCTCCTCTCTCTCTCTCTCTCTCTCTCTTCTCTCTCTCCTCTCTCTCTCTCTCTCTCTCTCTCTCTCTCATCCCCTCCCGACCACCACTCATCCCTCTGCCATCCTCAGCATCATCATCATCATCATCATCCCCCCCCCCTCCCCCTCCCAGACTCCCCTCGGTCAGCACAACCCTTTCTTTCCTCGTACTACAACAGCGGCAATACAGTGCTGCTGGCCTGTCAGTCCGTGCAGCCTCTCTGAAGCTGGCTTTAACCCCGTGTCGGCCGCGACCCAGCGCCGCTAACCCGCTGTCCAAAGGGCAGGAAGGCCCGTCTCTGGCCCAGTGCCTGATGGGCTCCGACAGCAGTGTGTTCTGGGATTACACCCGCTGAAAAGAGCGGCATTCCATCACTGTCGGCCTTTGTCGCAGCGTGGCCATTGTTTGCTTACGACAAGACAGCTGTTCAAAGACCGCCCAGCCCCGCGCCCGGCGTACAGGGAGAGCGCATTTCCGCTTACTGACACCGGTGCTCAAGCATAGACCTGTGCCTTAATATATACAAAGTATATATATGATATTCTTTTTTTAGGGTTTTCTTTTGAAGTGTGTAGATACATATACAAGCATATAATGGGTGTATGCCTATATAAGATGGATATACGTGTGTACAGAGAGACAGAGGGGCAGACAGGTATGCAGGTTGTCAGACAGAAACAAACTTTTTTTTTTCTGATTGCTAGACAGACAGAAATAGATAGAGGGATGGATACACTATGCATGTACACTATATACACTATTTTTGTGTGCAAGTGTGTATTTGCCAGTCTCTACTGTAATTAACAGTGCTTCCTAATGAGGGCCTGTGCATTGCCCTGTGGAAGCAGCTGGACTATATCAGAGGAATGATAATGAATAGCTGCCACCGCACCGGGATGCAGACGACATACAGCAACACAGCTGGAAGACTGCAGGGCTAAACACAGTCTTCCGACTCCATTGAGCAATTAATGACACAACTTACCATCAAGTAGTGGCCATTTTAATTCTCCTGGATCACAAAGAAGAGATAAAGACTCAACAAGGCAGTTGGGCGTTCTGTTTAAAAAAGGAGGCTTACTTATGATAACTGTATTTGGTGGGTTGTTGGTGGTTGTAGTTACCAGTGCAGGCTCAGTAAATTGTACATTTTAACTAAACTTTTAAAGAGGCAAAAACTAGATCAGCCAAGATCATCTCATAGCATTATCTTGGATTTTGTGCAAAATCTATATAGAAATGCCCATGCTTCACAGGAGCAATCTTGATTTTGACAAGACATCATCACTCAAGGTAGTAGTATAGAAAAATAGCTCCATACTGAGAATGAGACTAGGGCACCACCTAGTGGTACCTTTGACCACTTAATTTCAAACTCAAGAGTTGCATTCCCAAGTGTAAGTTATATCTGTTTTTTTGACTGAATAACCTCTTTTTTTTATATATATATATATATATATATATATAATATATATATATATATATATATATAATATATATATATAATGTTGTTAATGTTCATCCGTAAGTATTGGTGGTTCAGTTATAAAACAAAGACAATTAGATTAACGTTATTTAATAGATTTCAAACAGCAGATCCTTCAATTGGAGAAAGTTAGTGGTTTCTCTAGTCTCCTATTGTAGGTCATTTAAAGTATTTGTCTCATGAAATTCACAGAATGCAGCCCCACTGTTCACATTATATCTGCCTCAAAAACATCCTTATTCACATCACAAATAGGACCTACATCTTAAAAAGATATCCACTAAAAGTCAAGTTGATTCAATCACCCTTGAAAAGAATACAACTAATCAAAATAGGGACAGGAAAAGAACATTTGGAGGATTTCTATAGCAGGCACAACAAAATAAAAGAGTAACCAAGGCAAGATGTATTAGGCAAAACACGTTAAGATTCCTTGTTTGATAAAAATCAATTTGGGGTCGACAGCGACGACATTCTGGCTACCAGTTATACATGTAGTCATTTAGTAACTGCTTGCTGCTGGAGCATAAGCACATTTGTATAGTCTCTGTACATATCTCCTTCAAAAATATTGAAACAAAATCAAATGTGGTCAATCAGTTGATTTTGTTTGAAAAAAATTTAAATGAAAATGAGAGTAAATGTACTCAATTGAGTAGAGACATAAGACACACATATGTACTTGATAATATTCGGTTCAATAAAAATGGACAGATGGGCTTTAGGCATCAAAACCGCCTGTGTTAGTAGGCAGCAAATAAAAAAAAGGAAGATCCATGTAAGCAAAAAAGCTAAATAGCTAAAATACAATGTGTATTTTTCATTGATACAAAATAATAGTTATGTCATTCTGCTATGGACAGCTTTGATACCCAGCAATAAAAAAAGCCATCTACTTCTGTCTCTCAAAGTTTGTATGTAAGTCGGTTTTATTTTAGGTTTTTGATTTGTTGGTTGGTGTTGTTGATCTTCAGGTCCATCTTATCGACCTTGTTCATCAGAGAATCTAGCGAGTCGTCTTGACTCTCGAGCTCCGACTGCAGACCCAATCCCAAGCCCTTCAGTCGGCCCAGTCCAAGGCACATTTCATCTGAGGAGGACACACAGAAGAGCTTTAGGGTCGGACTAGGCTGTTTTTAAAAGGTGAGATATTATACCACCAGGTGTGTGTGTTTAGCCGTTACAAGTCGTTTTGAAAATCTGCCTCTTCTGACATCACAAGTGGGCGTGTTCACCTCGATGTATATTCCCACTTGTGATGTCAGAACACACCTGGTGGTATAATATGTCACCTTTAATATAACAGCTACATGTATCACGTTAAACGGGCTATATCCATTTTAATACCATTTAAAGATCTTTAGAGAAAGAGCTTTCCATACCTAGGTTATTGTCCAGGGTCTGATGAGCCGCCCTTAGATGCTGGTTCCTAGGATGGCTGTTTTGTACAGATGGGTCGTCGTCTAATGGTGCAGAGGCTCCAAATCCTGTTTTTGAAAAGACACATGTTAATGTGACCCAGGGTTTACCAAGGTTAACACAGAGTGAAAGTGCATGTACTATGAACCTCTCACCTGCTGTATCAATCTTTCTGAGATTGGGGTGACTGGCCTGGTACTTATCTTCATGTCCTCGACTAGAGGACAGGGCATTCTGTAATCTACATATGAAACAAAATGTAAACAGATAAGCAACTAACCTGTGGAGGGAGGGGCAGTCAATGTCGAAGCACTCAGGAACTGCCAATAGAAAAAAATCAACAATTCTGGCAAAGATATTGATTAAGGTAGGTTGGCTGAGACTTGGCGAGAGCGATAAGCTTGAGCAAAACAAGGATTAGCATTTTTTTTTTTAAAATAATACTTATAAAAAAAACTTAGATCAGGGTGGTATATATTAAAGATTAGTAAAAAGGGAAACTTCATCCTGGTCATGGATATTAAGAATTGACAAAATATAGAATGCAATAGTGTTGCACGATACCAAAATTATGACTTTGATACTATACCTGCCCGACAATACCTCGATACTCGATACTGAACCGATACGACGGTGAAAATCTAAAATATCTGGAAAAGAGATGAATAATGAGCCAGCTCGGCCTCACTATGGTTTAACTTTCAGCAGTTTGGTTCTTTCCTGCTTTTTTAGTAAATTACATTAATAAATTAATTCTTCAGATCAGAGAATTGTATTCCGATTGAGGCGTATTCATATATATAATACGCCTCAATCGGAATACAATTCTCTGATCGGAATAGAATTCCTTGCGGAATAGAAGAGGTGGTGTAGTCCGCTATAATCGACATGTATATACTTATTCCGATTGGTTTGGGGTGAGTGCAGCTACTTTTTAACTTGGAGAGATGGCATCCTTAACTGCAGTAGTTCGCAATTGTTCCGTTGGTACTTCTATGCACACCGAACTAGACCGCTGTCAAGGAAAGTGGATTTTTTGCCTTGTCTTTCTTATTACTCCGCAAGTAGTCCGGTAACTTATCAACCCCAGCATGTCCGGTTGCTAAGCGACATCAACGGCGGACTATTTCTTTGCTGATCAACACTACGAATGGTAAATGTAAAAAGACACACCGTGTGAAGATAATGTTTCGTCCTGGCAAGGAGCCGTGTAATTAGCTGGATAATGTATAGAACGTCGCTGGTCGTTATCGAAAATAATACCCTTCAGGGCGATGCAAGACACCTCCGCATCGCGTCTGGGTCAGGTTCGCCCTGTCGGGGCTTATTTTCCCGATAATGACCGGCGTTCTGTACAACATTTATCGCTTACATATATCATACAAGTCCAGACCCACACAACGGTTGTGCGTGAGAGACATACGGACGCACGCTTACCACTTTTGTAAATGCCATACAGTACATTCGGATTGCATGATAGGAATAGATCTATTCTGATTAGAAATCTAATCAGATCAGAAGTGTCAATAGCCGTGTTTACATGGACACATCTGATCCGTTATATACAATAACTCCATATTTCACTTCTCCCGTCTTTTTTCTCCACAATCCGAGGACTGTCGGCAAGCGCTTCCTAACTGCCATCTCGTTACGTCTCACTCTCACTCGCTCAGTGAATTGCCTGCTGCTGCTGTGGTTGAGTGCGAGCTGAGGGGCACGCTCACTGACTAGCCTGCAAGGAGTATGACTGAGAGTTGATGCTGCTTGTTTATGTGCAAGTCCTTTCGTTCAAAGTATTAAAAAAAAGTATCGATACTAAAAAATGTGCATATCGTATTGTTTTTTGCTTGTGGGTATCGTGATACCTTTCTAGTATCAGTATACTGTGCAACACTAGAATGCAAGTCAGTTGCTAGGAAACAACCCACACATTTATGTCATATATTAATATAAAATCACATATATTACAAAAAAGATAAATCAACTTGTGTAATGTCTTAAAGAGGAGGCGATTAGAGTCTTACTTGTCGCTGGCCTGGTACGAGTTGTTCTGCACAGGCGGTGGCTTGGTTTCTGGCTTCGCCTTGAAGTAATTCACAAGACCTCCCCACACACTCTTGATGCCGTTGATGTGTCTCTGGCTGGTCTTCAAGTCTTCCTCCATGTTGTCTACCATCTTCTCTGACCTTTTCAGAGCCTCCCCCTGACGCATCAGCTCCTAAAAAAAAAAGAAAAGGCGAGACCGCATGAGGCTTGTACTCTCTATAATAGATTATATATAATGGCTACACAGATTAGTTTCGTAACATACCTCTGCAGTGTCCACACCCATCTTCTCTGAATTGTAGATGAGGCCAAGGGACCGGTGGCTGCTGTCCACCGCAGACTTGGCTGTGCGCATAACCTCCTGCTGCAGGTGTCTTTGACGCCTCTCAGCATCACTCAAACCTCTATCGTTGTCATCGATTCCCCCAACGTTAGACCCATACGCTCCCTCTTCTTCATCATCATCTGCAAACGGGTTGCTGGATTTGGGATAAGCCATCTGAACACAGATTAGGAATAAACAGACAGGAAGCCGTCAGGAGGAGATCGTTTTATTTTGTACAAACTTGCAAATTAATATGCAGGATATACTACCTACGAATGATTAGGAAATTATAGTAGGAAAGGTAACGGTAGACCGACCTCTACACCGCCTACCGCCAAACGTCAGCTAACCCCGCTCTGAATTGTTCAGATTGAATATTGGAATAAACCTATGATATTGATCTCTAAATCCTCGTTTAATTTAAGTAAAACAATGATAAAACATTGTCTCCGAGCATGACACAAATGTAAATCCTCTCCCTGGGCAGGTTGTTTTAGCTTGAAGCTAACACAAACGGTGTTAACTTTGATGGCAGGGAACCACCACACACATAACGCTGACTCACAAATCGATACGCAGCAGTGCACTGAAATAAACAATATCACCTCATATAAAATGTCACAAAGATACAGAAAAAACATAAAGTACAGACCTTTGACCGAAGCTAGCCTCTATCAGCTGACGACGAGACACTTCCGTCCAACACTTCCGGTCACGTCACTGCTTGTTGTCAATTGCGCCCTCGAACGACTATAATAAACCTCCCAGTATTCATCAGACACTATCCAATTTTCAAGTATAAAGTATGATGACTTTTTAAATCAATGTCAATTGGAACGCTTAGTACTACTTTACGTAAAATCGAACTATACTAATATTGTACCGGGGGGCTTTCCGTACTGCGGGATACTAGCCCCGCCACGGCCACCGAGAGCTCCAGCAACAGCACTCCCCTTATTATCGCTCCTCTCCCGGTCAATTTAACTCGATGCTGGGGTAAACCTTACAATGTCTGCTTTGGGAGGTGGAACGAGGGGTTTTTATTTCAACACGGTGCTATCACTGGCCCGCTCATTAGCTGTGCACCGTCCCGCGCCTCTTGAAAAGGTAAGAAGAATGATGAGATCAGTCGAGAAAGGACAGATTGCAGTAATATACAGCAACAGGGTTGTTTAGACTCAACGCACTTCTCTTCCGCACAGGCGGTAGCGTTCCTGACGTGAAAAAACGAAGTTCAGGCTACGTTTGACAGTTGTGTATCGTATGTAGTATGACATAGATGTTTTACGTTGCGGTGTCATTTGTATCCCTGTGAGAAAACAAAGACACAGTTTGTGTGTAATATCGTTGGTACTCAAGGTTTAAATAGTGCCCCAATCTCACTAGTAGCGTTGCGCACTGCAGTCAAACAGGTTCGACTACCGGCGACAACATGTTGCATGGAAGAAAATATAATAGAATCTTGGCCTTGAAGGAACATTTACGCAATTAAGCATTATCCTTAATATATTAATGTACACATTGTATTTTAAGTATGAACATAATCTTTATTTGATGTCTTTTTCTATGTCCAATGTGATTTGCTTGGCTTCCTCTAGGTCCAAAAGTTACAATGCATGTGTCCAGTAGAGATACGAGGGGTGTTCACCTTGGATGTGAGACGCAGAGATGCTGTGATTGCGCTGGCTGTGTTCCTCGTGGAATCTGAATTACAGGTAGGGGATGGACTGTTTTGTGTAACCTAGCATTGTGTAAAACATTTAGAATTTCCTGTCTACTGGGATTAAGTATATTTTATTTTAGAGAACATGTTTTCAGTAAATTTATTACTAGTAAGTAATGGTTAAAAAGTACTACATTTTTTTAAAAGTACTAGTATGATGTACATAATAGTAATGTAAAGTCACAAGCTGCACTTCCAGAAGAGAGAGAGGCACACGTACACGTAGGCTACACAGCAATCTTATGCCCTTGATCAGATTAGGCTGATGATTAAAATGGCTAAGCATAACACCTTTCTGATGGTATTCGAGGATTACGTGATCCCTTTTAGTAGCTTTACAACACATTTGAATTAGACGTAGAATTCATAAAAGTAATGCTAGTAGCAGTATCCGAATGATGGATGAGTGAAAAATAATTATCGACTTGTGCAAACAAGGGCAGTGTTTTGATTTTTTTATTCTTCTGGCAGCACAAAGACATACTTGTTTCCTACTTGCTGGGCCTGCTGAAGGGTCTACCGCGGGTACAATGGATTGAGGAGAGCTTGGGGAAAAAAGGAAAGGGTAAGGGGAGTGTTTAAGTGTTAAGTCTTTTGTTTTCATGTGTTTGGCTGTATAAATCACATGTTTTCATTTTAATGTCCCCTTAACAATCTGACACCTCCCTGGGAGTTAATGTTATTGTTACCGTTTCCTTAGGCAGGTGCTAGATATCTACTTTAAATGTGTTTAATACTGAAGCTTTATCAAAAGGATATTGATGCCTTTTAACCTGCGTCTCCCAGCTCCATTGACTGATATTTCTGCACTTCAGTTGCTAGTAAATCATAGATGCATATATAATGAGCTTGGTATTTATGGCCCGTTCATCACTTAATTACACATTTTCCAAGTTTATCCAGTCAGGTCTCTATTGATGTCTTCCCTTCCTCTCTTTAGAGTCTCTTCCTGTTGCGGAAAACTTCAGTTTCTGCCTTGTAACCCTGTTGTCCGATGTGGCCCAGAATGACCCGGACTCCAGACTGCAGGTGGGTGAGCTTTGGGTATCGCTGTAGAAGGCCTCTTGTTTTCAATATAGTACACAACACAATGCATCTGGCTGCTCTATTTTCGAGCAACTAATTGTAGCTTATTACTGCAGCTAATTGCAGTGATTAAGCTCCATGCATTTCCTACACCAGATTCTGGATGCTGTCATGCAAGTCATGCAGAGTCTTCAGGAGATGTGTCAGACCCCAGAAAACCACGATAAAGGTACACACACACATCCGTATACCTACACGCCCGTCCAACACGGAATCAGTACTTAAACGACCTGCTCTTTCTCCCTACAGTTTACCTGTGCAGGTACACCGTCCCGTGCCTGATCGGTGTAATGCGTGCGTTCGGTCGCTACAGCAACACCAATGAGGCGCTGCTGTCCAAGCTGTTCCCCAGAAATGCTCCGCAGCCCCGGCAGGTGACGGAGGAGACGGAGGGCGTGCGGCGTCGGTCCTTCAACGACTTCCGCTCCATCCTGCCCTCGTCACTGCTGACCGTGTGCCCGACGGACACGTTACGCAGACGCACAGGCACCCACCTGGATGTCTCCACGCAGGTGTGTGGGTGTGGGGCAGGGGCAAAAACAAACAGGGGGATCGGTGCATTTCGCCTCCAAAATACGAAATGCATTTGAGTCATTAAATATTGATCTGCAATCCGAACATTGATAAAAAAATAAGGTATTTCCAAACATTTTAAGAAGTTGCCCTGGAAAATACACAGGAAGAAAAGACATGCATGCATTCAAAACATTGTTTAATATCTTGCTCTGGGTTGTGTGGATGTGTGTGTGTTTGCATTGGTGGTTGAGGTTTCTCCACCACAAATGCAAAGAGTATGAAGGCAATGAGAAGGCATCGCTTTTCCTTTTAAAGTGTTCAGAGGCGATCATAGGATGAAGAGAAAATATGAAATGATAATGATGACGACTGCTTTTCCGTCATCCATTGTAGGTCAGTCCAGACCCTGGAGGTCATTCACCCTGCTCCCCCACAACACCTGGCCCCCACCTCTTCGAAGGTACAGCCTCCACTGTAACTTGCAGATTATGTGATCATGTGTTTTTCTCTCAACACTGTGCCAGCTTCAGCTCCCACTATGTTGATTACACAATACAGAAGTAGGGCCGTGGTAACACTTCCTCACTCCACGCAGGTTCTGTATTAAATACGCCCCCAAAGGGGCTATTTCAATGATATATGTTCACACATTATGAGTAATCTTTTTGGAATGCAATTCATTACATTTGTTTTTGTGTTTTGCTCTCACGCATTGTGCAGGTGAGATAGACACCATTTATTTCCTCATGTACTGAGAAATCTTCACATGCCTATGTTCTGTATAGCCACACCTGATGTTATCCTTCCTTTCAGGTGCCTATTTCCCCGACTGTAGCCCAGTAGACCCGGACCAGTACTTCACCACAGTCGGCTCCAGTTTCTCCATGTCTCCTCTGCTGTTGGGTGGAGGCGGAGAGGAGCTGGAGGTGCCAGTACAGTTGCTCAAACAGCTTCTTAGCATGGTAAATGATCCTCCCATTTAAAAATGTTAAGTCATGAGTGTCATAATGCTAACTGCCATGGAAGGTTGAAATATGGGGGGTAATGTCAATGAGAAAATGCCCCAACAAATGAACTACTTTCTTTCTTTAACTATAAGTTACTACATTTGGGTTTCTTTCCTACGCAGGTGAAGGATTTTGTTTCGGAGTCCTTCCTAAAGTCAATGGATGCTACAATGCTGGAGGTGACCGAGGTGTGTAGGGTACTGCTAACTGTGTCGCGGAGTCCTGAACAATTTCTCACAGCATGTCTTTTTGCTTAACTGATATTTATGTGTTCTATTTATTCCGCAGAGTAATCCAGGCACCAACCTCTATTACAAAACCTTCAGCGACCCGCTCTATGTCTGCGTGTTTAAAATGCTCAGAGACACCCTTTACCACTTGAAAGGTAACACAGCAGACCGACGTACTTTGTGGTCTGTTAATTCGCTGCATATGGTGCAATATAAATATAAAGTGTTATAAATAGATAGATCAGCGAAAGTATACATGTAACCACCCATGTAGTTGGGATTAGTTTTGTGGCAATAGCGTTCCACTTGAACACTAAATGTACTCTGTCCGGTCGTGACTCAGCCCTGCAGGCGGCGTTCGTGCGCGAGGTGCACGACTTTGTCCTGGAGGAGTTCAGCAGCAGCCAGTCTGAGCTGCAGCGCGTCCTGCACGACACGGGGAGCACGCACGGGGAGGCCAGCTCGCTAAAGCTCCGTTGCCAGGCCAACGCCGCCTGCGTGGACCTCATGGTGTGGGCGGTCAAAGACGAGCAGGGTAATTGATCTAGGCCGGGCCGCGGTGCAGGCGTCGCGTCACATTTAGACTAGGGGGGGGGAGGGATGCTGGGGGTTTGGTATCCATGCTGACGGGCGGATCTTTATTCCCGCCGGCGCTCTACACAGGGGCGGAGAACCTGTGCACCAAACTCTCCGAGAAGCTCCAGTCCAAAACCTCCAGCAAGATCATCATCGCTCACATGCCTCTCCTCATCTGTTGCCTCCAGGTAACGCTCCCTGTCCAGACCGTGGAACGGATCCTCACTCTAGTTTCCACTTCATATTTTCAATCAGTATTTGTCCCTTTTTCTTCTATTTTTTTTTTTGTAAATGTGGTGACCCTTCTCCCAAAATGTGTTGTTTATTTTTTTGTTTTAATCTATGTTTATTTGATTGCATATAAACACGATTGATTAAACAATCTCTACAAATCTTTTATATCACAGCTCAATAAATGCATGGGCTAATTTGGCTAGTTTGCTTAATACTAGTTTGCATAATACTTTTCTTTCGTGGACCACTCCGGTCACCCTCTCTCTCTCTCTACCGTCTCCCAGGGTCTGGGGCATCTGTGTGAGAGGTTTCCAGTGGTGGCCCACTCAGCCTCCACCTCCCTCAGGGACTTCCTGGTGGTCCCCTCCCCTGTTCTGGTTAAGCTCTTCAAGTACCACAGCCAAAGCAACTCAGGTGCAAATACACAAATAATACAACATCCACATTGTCTTCAAGGAAGTGTGTGTGTGTGTGTGTGTGTGTGTGTGTGTGTGTGTGTGTGTGTGTGTGTGTGTGTGTGTGTGTGTGTGTGTGTGTGTGTGTGTGTGTGTGTGTGTGTGTGTGTGTGTGTTCATAAATATATAGATATATATTTGTAGATATTGATTTGAATACAATTTTTCATTACCAAGAAATATTCTCCTGGCAATCAATGTCATAGATACTCCATGGCACGCTTGCTGAACAACTGCACAGCTTTGAAGAATTGCATGTTCACATTCATCAACAGTTTGTGGTTTGTCAATCTGGCCAATTGCACGGAGGGAGGAATGAATAGGGTCATTAAATTATGCTGATGTAGTTCACAGTCAAGTGCTGCTGCTGTCAGAAGCAACATGTTTCTAATATTGATCGAGAGTTGGGGGGGTTCAACGACGGGGCAACAGCATGCAAACACGACTGAAATGCAATTCATGTTATTGATTTTCTATTGCGGTTTCCCAGCAGGCACTAGTTGCTTTGCCATAGAGCTGAAGCCTATTATATAACTATTTATATAAGCACTGTGTAGAAAATGAATACCGGGCCTCTGTAGAAGGCCGACATCCAATCTATTGAAATCCACTGCTGTTATCCTGAATGTGCTTCGGTGTGGCTCATGGTGTTGTTTGTTTTTGTGGTACAGGAGAAATTAGGATCAACGTGACCAATGAGCATTCCCAGTCAACCTTCACCATGCTATCGAACAGAAAGGACCAGTCCTCGATGTACGAACAGCTGCGAGACATCTGCATTGACAACATTTGCAGGTCTGTTGCAAAGCACTGGCTTTCCATTCAGTTAGTCAGCGGCAGGACAGTGGGAGCTAGACCCCGCCGCAGGGGATGTCTGGTTGAACATTGACTGCTCAAATTGGTGATTGATTGATTTTGAAGCAAGGCAAGTAAGTGGTGTTCGTCCTAAGCATTCGCACACGCCCTGTGCAGAACAAATATTGGCAGCACATTTTACCCATTTTCTTTTTCATAAGGGGTGCTTTGAATGGTGGAGCACATTAGTTGACCTGTAAATAAAATAACCACATGACCCTGTATGATTGTGTACGTGGGTTAAAGTTTAGGCATTTTATGTATTATACAGTGTGACCACAGTGGTGACAATATGTGAATTTCCTACTTTATTTACCTGTGCAGGTGTCTGAAAGCGGGCCTCACCATGGATGCTGTTATCGTGGAAGCTTTTCTAGCTAGCCTATCCAACCGACTCTACATCTCTCAAGAGAATGACAAGTAAACACTTTTTGTTGTAAATGATTGGAATAATTCCTATCCATCTCCTAACTATATCCACATACTCACTCACGCACTCACGCACTCACTCACGCACTCACTCACTCACTCACTCACTCACTCACTCACTCACTCACTCACTCACTCACTCACTCACTCACTCACTCACTCACTCACTCACTCACTCACTCACTCACTCACTCACTCACTCACTCACTCACTCACTCACTCACTCACTCACTCACTCACTCACTCACTCACTCACTCACTCACTCTGAGGCCTAGTATTTTCTGCTATGTCCCAGGGATGCTCACCTGATCCCAGAACACACCATCCGGGCCCTGGGACACATCTCGGTGGCTCTGAGGGACACTCCTAAGGTCATGGAGCCCATCCTGCAGATCCTGCAGCAGAAGTTCTGCCAGCCCCCCTCCCAGCTGGACGTGCTCATAATAGACCAGCTGGGCTGCATGGTCATCACAGGAAACGTGAGTGTAGCACACACACGCATACACACGCCTATATTTAGTGCTATTCCTGTGGCGTGACGCACATCATCCTCTCTGCCGTGTCTTCTTCTCCGTAGCAATACATCTACCAGGAAGTGTGGAACCTGTTCCAGCAGATCAGTGTGAAAGCCAGCTCTGTGGTCTACTCAGCCAAAGACTACCGAGACCAGGGCTATAGGTCTGCATACAATATCATCCCATTGCTAAAAGATGACTTTTAATGCTGGCATGTGGATGCTCCTTCCCTATGCATCTTGTGTATACTATAAGTCAAGTAAGGTCATGGCTTTGTCTTTCAACCCGGTCTTCTTTCTCCCCAAGGCACTGTTCCCTCGCGGTGATAAATGCTCTGGCCAATATCGCGGCCAACCTACAGGGGGAGCCACTAGTGGACGAGCTAATGGTGAACCTGCTGGAATTGTTTGTCCAGCTGGGCCTGGAAGGAAAGAGGGCCAGTGAGAGAGCGTCGGACAAGGGACCGGCTCTTAAGGTGCATCAATGGGAACATGAGGAGAGAAATATGAATGGCAAAAAACACAATTGCGTTTTGAATTTAAAGTTTGCTTTCTTTATTGCTTCTCAGGCATCAGGCAGTGCTGGCAACCTGGGGGTCTTGATTCCAGTCATAGCTGTGGTAAGTATGGATGTTGGACCCCACTTCCTAAACAACCCTGATTTATCTCACACTATAGAGGTTATAGAAGTGAATACACCTGGAACGGTTTTGGTTAGTATTTAACTTTTCAGACAAATATTTACCCAGTGGGTTGTTCCTACCCATCGATTTGGTCGGGTTGCATCGTGTTGACATTTTCCATTTAAAACATAACATTTTATGAAAGATGACAAAGAGAACATGTTTAAAGTAACTTATCGTGTGCAGTTATATTTCCAGTGCATTCATTTATTTATTTGTAAGAGATAACTAGATCAATCTTCTTAAAGAAAAAAGGGTAGATTAACAAATGTATCCTGACCTTTTTCGCCTATTGGTAAGTTTGGTATTGAGTTATTCATGATTTAGTTATGCTGTCCTTACTGTGCATACTTAAATTATTATAACGGCACCATTGCACATGCCCAGACGCAAGATATCATCAATCAGGTTTTGCACTCACTTTGACCTAAAGGATTGGCAAAGAACATTCTGGATATAATACCATAACAATCGGTCTGGTGTAGATATTGCCTCAGATTCATTGAATATTTATCAACTCATTAAGAACCCTGTGGTGATCTCTACACACACAGGGGGTTTTGAGGGGGGCACTGGAGGAAGGGTGGAGCCACTAAGTGGGTCAGGCTGGGCCTTAGCTCTGTGAAGGGTCCACCACGCGGCCCACAAACACAAGGCAGTCGGTGCGGTGCTCATAGATGAGGAACAGGAAGGGGTGGTCCGCCACGAATCGGTTCTGGGTGGACAGGGGCATGAAGCCCACTTGGGTCAGAGCTGCGGCCTCCGTGCCCTCCTCATTCACTGTGATGGTTCCCTGGTGCTGTAGCTGAGAGGGGGGACACAATGATGATGACGGGGCACATATTTTAAAATGCCTGAAGATTATACAAAGAAAAGCACAAAGTACTGAGGTTGTCCAGCACCTCATTTTTTTCTTCACTTCTGACTGTTGAGATTGGTCTTAGAAGTTGTAAACTGAGGCGGGCCTTACCCAGTTGATGGAAACCTCTTGGTCAGTCATTCCAGAGAAGTCTCCATTCTCCTTGAACAAGTCGGTCACACCCATCTCCTTGAGATTGGAGATCAGATCGTAGTTCTGCTCAAGTTTAAACTTTGGAAGCACCACCTCACGGGTCCTAGTGGGAGAACAGAAAAGTGAATCTTTGCTTGCAGACCTCATAACATCACCATCCAGTGTGTTTTGAAGGTAGTTATTGGATGTGTTTGCACTAGGTGTCCGCCACTGACCTATTGGTCATGTTTTTGAGCCACTTGTTGATTATAGTAGGGGAGATGTCCTTTTCCAAGTCCCTCATACCAGATATCTTGTTGGGAAGGGCTATGAGCATGCTTATGTTTCCTGTGTATGGGAGCTGAAATCAATATGGTTCACTGTTAACAATTCAAATTTGTATCATTGGCAGGCAACTTTTTTTTTTCTTTGTAAAAAGTAAATAAAACCAGACCCAATATAGTAATTACCATAGAGTATTTACTTTAAAATACTCTATGGGCCTTATTCCGCTACCAGCCATCTTGGTTCAAAACACTAGCTTAGTGGTGAAACTTGGAATACTGCATTCAGTTCCCTTCCCCTGCTAGCATTTAGGACAAAGATGGCCGCTAGGTAAGTCCCCATTCCAAGGTTATACTTTGCCACCTTTCAACTCATTAACAACAGCTGAATGCCTAACCTGCAGGATGTCACACTCCAGTTCATGGTCAGCAGCTGCCTGGTAGTTAGCCTTATTACTCATCATGGGCACCCGTACATTGGTCTTTTCATTAATCCGGAAGTTCCGATAGTGAGTCGCCTCTTTCGGGAACTTCTGCTCCCAGGTACCTGTTTTGGTTAAACAAATATGATCACATATTACGAAACTTCGCACTTTTACAGCCTTTGCATTGAAAACTTTGAGTCACAGTCTGAAATGGCACAATGTGTCTCTGACCTTTATCATTGCTGTCTCTGGGACCTATCAAGTTCACTATTGTGATCCATACAAATGTATAGAGATAGAATGCCTGAAACCCTAACCATATCCTTGTTGACCCTTTTGCGTACCCTCAATTTGTGCATCCTCTAGCTTGGGACCTGCCGCCCTTTAACGTCCCACCGTGCTTATACAGTTGCTGTGGACTCTTTGTGGCCTACCTTTGAAGTACAGGTAGTTCAGCAACATCAACACCATGTTGGGGTCCACAGCCTTGAGGGGTTCCTTTGATCAGTCCTTTGGTGATCTTAGAGATCCGCTGATTGGCCTTGGTCAGGAAGGCGGGGTCCCGGAAGTCCACTGACTGGGGCTCTGCGTAGTAAAAGGCCTTGGTTTCGGCCCGGAACACGTCCTTCACTACGACGTCCTTCTTCACGTAGACGTCGTTCACAGAGCGCAAAGTGTACCCAAAGTTCCTCCGGAAAAGCCTATGGGTTAGCTTCCTGAAGAGCTTGTGCACTGTGGCGTCTTCATAGTGATGGCTCGCGTTGACGAATTCAGCGAACCCCAGAGCGTTGTAGAGTTGCTCGTGCGTCGAAGACCTCACTCCTAGCGAAACCATCGCCATGGCAATGGAGATGCCGGCGGGCGCCAGCAGGATGTTGTCGGTTTGGTTGACGTGATTACGGAGGCTCCGGTAGAGATTGAAGCCAAAGTGGGCATTGACCATGTTGATGCGCTGGAGGCGCGAGCGTCCGTGGAACAGCCGCAGCAGCCTTGCGCGGCGCGTCTTGGGGTCGGAGGGCTCTGCGAAGATGTCAATATCTGGAGCGGGCGTGGCGATCTCATCGATCTCATCCCCCTCGCTGTAAAGATATCACACACTCATCAGAAAGCTTGTATCACATGCAGGGGCTAAAATAGCATCCGTCTTGAGATATCGATGGAGCCCGCTGCGTTTCTTTGTTATTCTTAGGAATTTGTTGATCTATATTCTTGCCTGTAATCATCGCTGCCCTCGGCGAGGATTTTATCAAAGTCGATGTAGTCGTCGTCGTCGAAACCGTCGTAAGGGAGGTCGCTAGTGACCGTGTTCTCTTTATGGAAGTCTGGTGGGATGGTGTCCATGTCTGTAAGCCCGGTCTGATGAAATCCTCTCGGGTCGGGGTCAGAGGTGGGCTGACTGAAGTGAGAGCCCAACTCTTTTATGCCAGCCTGAGCTGGGCTAGCCAGCAGCCAGGCAGCCGAGATTACCGTGAAGAGCCACATGCTGAACATACACCGGGGCACGAAATGAAAGCAGAGCAGTATAGAGCAAAGTAGCTGGGCGATACATACATGATGTTTAATCTAAAGAATTGTAATGTTTGAACAAACGATATGCATATAAAACAAAGTACATCCTCCCTCAATGCTTTAGACTTAAATCCACGTATAGACACACGAGACTGAATTAACATCCATTAAGTAAACCTATCATTTGATCTATCGTTACATGGGTAATTTCTCTTTTACTTTGTATGTAGATGGGCTTACCTGTGGTTTGTCTGGTGGTGGAAATACTGTGTGGATTCTGTATGTTTGTGGTTGATCACGGCAACTGAACTTTGATGTGGAATGCTCCTGAACAAACAAGACCAGTTCAAACAACAGACAAAAAGTGCTGTGACAGACTAAAAAAATCCTTAACTCTTCATGAAGCACATAATCACACAAGCTCATTCTCTGGATTCTTATCAGAAGGGATATTGGTGAAAGAGAAATTAAATGAAAAAAAAAGAAAAAGTACTACGACTTAATTGATGGCACCTTAGCAAAATGGATGGATATAGGTAGGTTTTCATTTTAGTTATATTTTCTGATTGATTGTCTTTCTGTTAATGTTTTCCACCCTTTGCATCTCCAATCCTCAGTTGACCAGAAGACTTCCGCCAATCAAAGAAGCCAAGCCCCGCCTCCAGAAGCTGTTCCGTGATTTCTGGCTGTACTCTGTGGTCATGGGCTTTGCTGTGGAGGGCTCAGGTGAAGCCAACAGCCAACTAAACAATGGCAGTGTTTTCTGGCCTTTTCATCATGCCATGTTGGCAGCATTGCCTTCAACTGGGCCCTTTTAATTTGATGTTTTTATATTTATTTAAGAATTGTTGATACTTTAAAATGTTTAATTACCGTATTGAACTCTAAAGTGATGAAGTACTCTTCTTACACACCTTGTCGGGCATCTGCCAAAAATCAGACTCTAAGATCCGTATGCTATTGTTGGGTGTCAATTGAGAAAAATCATCGGATTTCAAATTTGATAAATAACGACTTACTATATTATTGAATTACAAAAGCATTTTAAATAGTCTAGTACAACCTAGTGGTCAGTGGGTGGAACTTAAAATAAAAAAGCCACAACTAACTAAATATTCTTGAATAAAATACAGACTTTATTTAAAAAAGTACAATACAATGCCATAAAAATTGAATGGAAGTTCCTTCACTGCCACCGGAAATGATATGTGTACATAATGTATACATACGTAGATGATGACATCATTGTATGCACTTTGCTTGCACATGAATGGTTTTGTAGGACAGAAACCTTTTGTGACGCTCCCTGCGGAGCAGGTATACACGGAGTACGGATGTGGCACCTCTCACAACTCTTGTTCCCTGTGTTCTCCCCCCCCCAGGCCTGTGGCCAGAGGAGTGGTACGAAGGGGTGTGTGAGATCGCCACCAAATCTCCGCTCCTTACCTTCCCCAGCGGTGAACCACTCCGCTCAGAACTGCAGTACAACTCTGCTCTGAAAAACGACACAGTCACACAGGTACTGACTCATGAACACCATGTGTGATGCTACTCAACAGGAGGCCTGTGTTTTCTCAAGTATTCCTCCGGTCATTTGAATAGAATGGAAATGTCCTGCCATGTTGGCACAAAACGCACCTGTACACTGCCAAACTTTTCTAATCTGATATAACCTGTGTTAAGGCGGAGCTGAGTGAGCTGCGCTCCACCATCATTAATCTACTTGACCCGTCTCCGGAAGTCTCCACCCTCATCAACAAGCTGGACTTTGCCATGTCGACCTACCTGCTATCGGTCTACCGACTTGAGTACATGAGGTCAGCTCACATTCCATTTAAAACAGTTTCTTAGAGCTTTTTCCAACCGTTTCACTGGGCCTTTTTCCCCTAGCTGCCATCTTTGTTCTAAACACCTGCTCGGTGCCAGGGAACTGAAGGCGGAGTCAGTCCCCTCCCTCCCCCCCACCTAGCTAGTATTTAGAACCAATGCGGCCGTCGCTACATTGATGGTTAATTTTTTTTCCATTGTCCAAGCACGGTATCAAATCCGCTCTCTAATATATTTTCTTATTTTTCGTCCCGCTTTGGCCAAACTTTAGGATGCTGCGTTCCAATGACGCTGACCGCTTTCAGGTCATGTTTAGGTACTACGAAGACAAAGCCATTCAGAAGGACAAATCTGGTGAGGACTTTGGAAACCTGTTTACAAACCTGAACGGCATAGTTAGGTCATCTTTGTTTTTGTGTTTAACACAATGCTTTCTTCAGGCATGATGCAGTGTGTCATCTGCGTCGGCGACAAGGTGTTTGATGTCTTCCTCCAGATGATGGCTGAGAAGGTATGTGCAATGGAAGGGAGTCTACATTTTGGAGTTCACCAGTGGGAATAAATCAGTTGAAATGTCAGTTCCATAACACCCTGTTTAGTTTTGTCATGTTTGTATTTGTGAATAGAAATAGTTCAATAATTGTAAGTGGTTGTTAGTTTGTTTCATTACAAAAAAAAAATCCTTGTTATGTCTTTTTAGCCCAAGACCAAAGAACATGAGGAGGAGCTGGAGCGACATGCCCAATTCCTATTGGTCAACTTCAACCACACTCACAAGAGGATCCGCAGAGTGGCCGACAAATACCTGTCCGGCTTGGCTGAGATGTATGTGTTACCGGCAAAACCATCCTGTATGTTCCCTCGTGTTGCTTTTGTTGTGGTTCCTGTCCCGCTCTGACCTGTCACTATTTCCACTGTCAGGTTCCCACACCTGCTGTGGAGCGGGCGCGTCCTGAAGACCATGCTGGACATCCTGCAGACTCTGTCGTTGTCTCTGAGTGCTGTAAGTGTTCCAGTGATGCAGCAGCATTCAAACCTAAGAATGAAGTGACTGAAATATCGAGTGACAGTTTGAAAGAGGAAATCGTTGCTACTGTAACTACTTCTAATAACATTCTCACCAGCACATCTTCCAATCCGATTCAGTTTCATCATACCGGTCAATCAATGAGCAAGCCTTGTCCCTAACCTTTTGTGGTTCATCCAACTTGTATAATAAAAATAATGATAATTTGTCAGCGATGGAGAAAAATAGATGTAATTTGTTGCTGGTGTTTCATTTATTATAATATATATTTTTAATTGTTCAGGACATTCACAAGGACCAGCCTTACTATGACATCCCTGACACTCCACACAGGATCACGGTCCCTGACACATATGAGGCCAGAGAGGTGGGTCTGCCAGCAATTACACTTGTCACCACTAGAGGACAGTAGGCCATCGCTAGTTTCATCTTGTTTACATCTGTAACTCGCTGTGCCATGTTGAGTATTGGGTTAATGCAGATATTTTTTTCTTTAATTTTTTTTTGTCAAGCGTTGAATTTTGTCACATTTCTAATTGGTTGGTTAAGATTTTCTGAGGAACTTTAATATGTGGGGTTAGGGAGAGAGATAGAAATTAAAGAAATAAATGTCGCCATTTCCTAGGTTCTGTGCTACTTGTGAACACACATGCATGTTCTTCTGTCTCCTCAGAGCATTGTGAAGGACTTCGCTGCGCGCTGTGGTGAGATCTTAAAGGAAGCCATGAAATGGGCTCCTTCAGTCACCAAGTCCCATCTCCAGGTCACTCTTCAGTACTTTAATATACTTCAGTATTTTAATATTCATATGGATTGAAATCTATTATTTTTACCCCTTTGTGTTGTTTAGTTATCTGAAGCTATATATTTAGTTTCGTTTTTTGATATTTTTTTGTGTTTGTGTGCAGGAGTACTTGAACAAGCACCACAACTGGGTGTCGGGGCTGTCCCAGCACACAGGACTGGCCATGGCCACTGAGAGCATCCTGCACTTTGCTGGCTACAACCGACAGAGCACCAATCTTGGAGTGAGTTCAACACACACACCCTCAAACACACACATTATGAACCGATCCGACTGACTCGATTTTCTAGCATCTTAAGAGGTGAGGAGGGCTAGATATTAATACAACTATTTTTTTTTTTACACTTTTGTATCCTTCATACATTCATCATGACTGTTATAACCCATAATAAGTGTGCCATAGTGCTTCTATGTTTTGGAACACAAATTGTTGTCAACTCTTAATTTCGTTCACATTGTTTGCGTGCCTTAAATGTGTGTCATAGTCGTGTTTGTTTTTGTAATGCATATATTTGCGCAGCATTGTAAATGCGTGCATGGATTCTAGATCCACCGTGTATCCGTGTGCGCTCGCAAACCAGTCCCGCCGTCACCTTGTCTTTTCTTTGTGTCATTCATCCTGCTTTGTCCGTCTTTTCATTTGCTGCATCTGTTGTATTTTGTCTTTATTAAAACTGCAACAAAACCACCTCCTGGTTGCTTGGCTGCTGTTTGCTGATGTGCTGGTTGCCTCGTAACTTACCTGCAATGGCCTGGTGGTTTGCTTTGGCTGGTTGCCCATTTGGCTAACTGGTTGTGCTGGTGGTGCCGGCGGCCCGTGGCAAACTTTAGGCTGCTTTCCCTCAGGTTGGTCCCTCCCACATTCAAACGAACTGCAACAACAGCAACCACAACATCAACAAGACAGCGCTCAGGCACAATAAGCTAATGTCAGTCTAGCGGGTCTCGTGGTGCACCCTGCTACCTGTTGACTATGTTCCTCTGTAGAGCACTCAGCTGACCGAGAGGCCGGCGTGCGTGAAGAAGGACTACTCCAACTTCATGGCCTCCCTCAACCTACGCAACCGCTACACAGGAGAGGTGATGGGCGTTTCTAAGAGTAGAGATGATCTGCAGCTGCGTTCGGACTGCATTTAATATGTTTAATGGCGTGCAGTATCATGTAGGTGGTGTTTTTGATTGGATCCTCGAAAAAAAAATGGGATTGTGCAAAAGTAACAAAAGCTGCCTGTTACAGGCAACATATTGTATTTTTGCTGGTTAGCGTTTTATTTAACCCAGACCAGTCCAAAAGTTCTCAGAGGCCATAAAAGTTACTTCAGATTATTGGCAGCTGAACTACATGAAACCAAATGTTATTTTCAAGGTCTCTCACCGATGTATGAGCAGATATCTAAATTCACAGCAGTAGTTGGGGAAAATGAAAAAAAAATAAAATCCCAAATAAACAAGTCAAAATGATAAGATTGTGGATTGCGTGTGTGGATCCGTAGGTGGCTGGTATGATTCAGTTCTCGGAGGCGACGCACAGCCAGGCTGACCTGAGCAAGCTGATGGTCCATCAGATGAGCCTCGCCCTGGCCAACCAGAACCGCTGAAGAGGTTCACACACAGGCCATGTTCAAGATGGCCGCCTTGCTGATCACCACCAAAGGTGCGTTGCGTTCCAGCTGATCACAGTGCATTCCCTTAATTTAGTATGAATAGCACGGTGGAGTTATTAGTCAGATATTGTATTTTTATCCATCTTATCATCTTATCGTCTTGCTTTTGTTCAGACTGCGATCCCCAGCTACTGCACCATCTGTGCTGGTCTCCCCTGAAGATGTTTACTGAGCACGGCATGGAGACTGCTATTGCATGCTGGGAGTGGCTTCTGGCGGCCCGCAATGGAGTGGAGGTGCCGGTACGTGTGTCTACTACAGCCCAAGTTGTGTTGTGTTGTTTATTCATGTTGTGTTGTGCTGTAGCAGCACCACAACCTGTACAATAACTTGTTTTTGATATGGTGCGGCAGCGGTAAAAGTCAATGTATGGAGTAAATACCATGCAGTAGTAGTTCTGATAATATGTTTCAAACAAAGATGTAGGGTGCTGCCTCAATTGTAACTCTGCACATCTCTGCTCTTCTACACAGTTCTACACTCTTCTACAGTTCATGTAAAGACTTACTCTTAATGGGTAGTATTGATCCTCCTCGCTACTCACATTCAGTACTCTTAATGTGGAGTATTAGTCCTCCCCTCTACTCTCATACCGTACTCTTAATGTGAAGTATTAGTCCTCCCCTCTACTCTCATACCGTACTCTTAATGTGAAGTATAAGTTCTTTCTTATACTCTTATTCAGTACTCTTAATGTGAAGGATATTAGTCCTCCGAGGCGAACGCCACAGCCAGGCTGGATCCTGAGGCAAGCTGATGGTCCTCAGATGAGCCTCGCCCCTGTCCAACCAGAACGCTGGAAGAGTTCACACAGGCCATGTTCAAAGATGGCCGCCTTGCTGATCACCACCAAAGGTGCGTGTGCGGTCCCAGGCTGATTCACAGTGCATTCCTTCTATAGTTAGTATGAATAGCACGTGACGTTATTAGTTCAGATATGTATTTTTATCCATCTATTCATCTTATCGTCGTTGCTTTTTTGTTCAGACTGCGATCCCCATAGCTACTGCACTCATCTGTTGCTGCGTCTCCCGGAAGATGTTTTATGTGAAGCACAGGCATGGAGACTGTATTGCAGTGCTGGGAGTGGCTTTCTGCGGCCCGCAATGGTAGTGGAGGTGCCGGTATCGTGTGTTTACTACAGCCCAAGTTGTGTTGTTGTTGTGTATTTCATTGTTGCTGTTGGGCTGTAGCAGCACACAAACCTGGGTACAATAACTTATGTGTTTTTGATTATTGGTGCGGCAAGCGAGTAAAAGTCAATGTATGGAGTAAATTACCATTGCGAGTAGTAGTTCTGATAATATGTTTTCAAACAAAAGATGTTAGGGTGCTGCCTCAATTGTAACTCTGCACATCTCTGCTCTTCTACACAGTTCTACACTTCTTCTACAGTTCATCGTAAAGACTTACTCTTAATGTAGTATTGATCCTCCTCGCTACTCACATTCAGTACTCTTAATGTGGAGTATTAGTCCTCCCCTCTACTCTCATACCGTACTCTTAATGTGGAGTATTAGTCCTCCCCTCTACTCTCATACCGTACTCTTAATGTGAAGTATTAGTCCTCCCCTCTACTCTCATACCGTACTCTTAATGTGAAGTATAAGTTCTTTCTTATGCTCTTATTCAGTACTCTTAATGTGAAGTATTAGTCCTCCCCTCTACTCTCATACTATACTCTTAATGTGAAGTATTAGTCCTCCCCTCTACTCTCATACTATACTCTTAATGTGAAGTGTTAGTCCTTCCCTCTACTCATACTATACTCTTAATGTGAAGTGTTAGTCCTCCCTTATACTCTCATTCAGTACTCTTAATGTGAAGTATAAGTCCTCCCCTCTACTATCATACTGTGCTCTTAATATGAAGTATAAGTTCTTCCTTATACTCTCATTGTGTTCTCATAATGGGAAGTATAAGTTCTCCCCTCTAGTCGCTTACCTAACTCTTAATATGAATTATTAGTCCTCCCCTCTACTCTTATCAAGGCTCTCTCTACTGCAATTACCGTGTCTCTATGTGAAGGTATTAGTCCTCCATTATTACTCTCATTTTGTACTCGTAATGTGAAGTATAAGTAATAAGTAGTCCCCTCTTCTCTCATACATCCCCTTAATGTATAGTATTAGATCCCCAAATACGCTCATACATACCCTTAATGTATAGTATTAGACCTCCAAATACTCTCATAAATCCCCTTAATGTGTAGTATTAGTCCTCCCCATACTCTCATACATACCCTTAATGTGTAGTATTAGTCCTTCCCGTGCTCTCATACATACCCTTAATGTATAGTATTAGTCCTCCCCGTATGGCGGGTGCTTGGCAGATGACGGCAGAGCTCAAGATGGGTCTCTTCTCCGAGGCCAAGGTGGAGGCCGAGTATTAGACCCCCAAATACGCTCATACATACCCTTAATGTATACTATTAGTCACTACCCCATACTCCATACATACCTAACGTGTATATTAGTCCTCCCGTTGCTCTTCATAATACCCTTAAGTAGATATTATTAGTCCTCCCCGTACTCATACATACCCTTAATGTGTAGTATTAGTCCTACCCGTACTCATACATATCCTTAATGTGTAGTATTAGTCCTCCCCGTACTCATACATACCCTTAATGTGTAGTATTAGTCCTACCCGTGCTCTCATACATACCCTTAATGTATACTATTAGTCCTCCCCGTACTCATACATACCCTTAATCTGTCGTACTCTCCTCTGTTCCTCTACCATTAGTTCATGCGTGAGATGGCGGGTGCTTGGCAGATGACGGCAGAGCTCAAGATGGGTCTCTTCTCCGAGGCCAAGGTGGAGGCCGACCCTCTGGCCGCCTCCGAGGAGAGCCAGCCTGCCCCATGCCCCCCCGACGTCACCCCTCACTTCCTGTGGATAGAGGTCTGAACTTCTACCAAAATAAAAGCCCCTGTTTCTGCAGTTCTTTAGTCAACTGTGCGTTGTCATGGAGGAACAGGTTGTCC